>BROG01001005.1:0-174628 GCA_030159075.1 Atrina japonica | reverse complement strand
GTCAATAAGACAATATATAGACACCGTATAACTCATAGTGACCGAAGTGTTAACAGTATACTGGCCTATAAGACAATATATAGGTACCGTATAAATCCTATAGACCAAACTGTAAATAGTAGAGAAGTCAATAAGACAATATATAGACACGGTATAAATCATAGCTACAAAAATATATATAGTAGAGAAGTCGTTAAAACAGTATATAGACACAATATAAATCATAAATACCATAATGTTAACAGTAGAGAAGTCAATAAGACAATAAATAGCCACGGTATCAATCATAGGGACCAAAATGTGAATAGTAGAGAAGTCAATAAAACCTTATATTGACGCGGTGTAAGTCATAGATACGAGATATATTAACCGTAGAGAAGTCCATATACTGATATGCGATAATGGTAAATGTTGTACAAACACGGACTTCTCGATATTGCAGAGGTTTGATCAGGTTGGGCCACCATCTACAGAATCTTTTGAACACACTACATAGTAGTGAGTGTCTGACGTAGGATTAATTTTAAATCCTTTAAATACCACTAAATCTAGCCACATTTGATGGACTATTTCAACTTTAGGCAACTAGTAAAACCTGGTATTTTAATCTTTTCTGCTATCTGATGCAGGGTCTCGAGGGCATATATGAACTACTTTGTTTTTATTAACATTTTGCCTGCTTGTCTCCGTAACCTCATAAGATTTGTGGCATTGTCGGTAACAAGAGTGACCAAAGAGCGATAACTCTGATAGAGAGGTAATAAGACGTATAGTGGTCTTGTTTGTATTTACATTGATTTGTTTATTTGTTTGTTTCATTGCGATGTGTATCATAATTCAAAGTATTGTCTTTATTTCAAAGTCTTTTATTTCATACAAAAGTTATATTTCGGATGGACAACATAGATTTCCAGAGGTCCGTGTTTGATTTGTACCTATATCCTGGACATTTTATAGATTTATACTTTGTTATCTGAGATTTTTTATATTTGTAAAGTTCTAAACTCCTAGTTATATTTTTTGTCAGGAGATGGATTTGATAATAGATTAAGGTTAATGATGTAAATTTGTGTGATCATGATAGCATTTCCTCTTTCGATCCATTCATCTATTTCAATTTGTTATTTACAAAAGCGCTCGTTTTAAAAACTTGTTTTGGCCTTTATTGCAAAGGTATGACTTGGTTATTATGTTTATAATATTGTGTTTTGCTTTGGTTCGTTTATCTAGACATGCCATCACGTATTTGACACATATATATCTTTAGATTATCATTGTATTATATCACAAATAATATTGAGGTGATATTGGTCTTGTTTGTATTCTATCATCTGACCACACAGCGTCTATATAAGGTGATATTGGTCTTGTTTGTATTCTATCATCTGACCACACAGCGTCTATATAAGGTGATATTGGTCCGGTTTGTATTCTATAAGCTGACCACACAGCGCCTATATAAGGTGATATTGGTCCGGTTTGTATTCTATAAGCTGACCACACAGCGCCTATATAAGGTGATATTGGTCCGGTTTGTATTCTATAAGCTGACCACACAGCGTCTATATAAGGTGATATTGGTCCGGTTTGTATTCTATCAGCTGACCACAGCGTCTATATAAGGTGATATTGGTCCGGTTTGTATTCTATAAGCTGACCACACAGCGTCTATATAAGGTGATATTGGCCTGGTTTGTATTCTATCAGCTGACCACACAGCGCCTATATAAGGTGATATTGGTCTGGTTTGTATTCTATCAGCTGGTCACACATCGTTTATATGAGGTGATATTGGTCTGGTTTGTATTCTATTAGCTGACCACACATCGTCTATATAAGGTGATATTGGTCCGGTTTGTGTTCTATAAGCTGACCACACAGCGCCTATATAAGGTGATATTGGTCCGGTTTGTATTCTATCAGCTGACCACACATCGTCTATATAAGGTGATATTGGTCCGGTTTGTATTCTATAAGCTGACCACACAGCGCCTATATAAGGTAATATTGGTCCGGTTTGTATTCTATCACTGACCACACATCGTCTATATAAGGTGATATTGGTCCGGTTTGTATTTTATCATCTGACCACACAGAGTCTATATGATGTGATATTGGTCCGGTTTGTATTTTATCATCTGACCACACAGAGTCTATATGATGTGATATTGGTCGGTTTGTATTTTATCATCTGACCACACAGAGTCTATATGATGTGATATTGGTCCGGTTTGTATTCTATAAGCTGACCACACAGCGCCTATATAAGGTGATATTGGTCCGGTTTGTATTCTATCAGCTGACCACACATCGTCTATATAAGGTGATATTGGTCCGGTTTGTATTCTATAAGCTGACCACACAGCGCCTATATAAGGTGATATTGGTCCGGTTTGTATTCTATCACTGACCACACATCGTCTATATAAGGTGATATTGGTCCGGTTTGTATTTTATCATCTGACCACACAGAGTCTATATGATGTGATATTGGTCCGGTTTGTATTTTATCATCTGACCACACAGAGTCTATATGATGTGATATTGGTCCGGTTTGTATTCTATCAGGTGACCACACAGCGTCTATATAAGGTGATATTGGACCGGTTTGTATTCTATCACTGACCACACAGCGTCTATATAAGGTGATATTGGTCTGTTTTGTATTCTATCATCTGACCACACAGCGTCTATATAAGGTGATATTGGTCTGTTTTGTATTCTATCATCTGACCACACAGCGTCTATATAAGGTGATATTGGTCTGTTTTGTATTCTATCACTGACCACACAGCGTCTATATAAGGTGATATTGGTCTGTTTTGTATTCTATCATCTGACCACAAAGCGTCTATATGAGGTGATATTGGTCTGGTTTGTATTTTATCAGCTGGTCACACAGCGTCTATATGATGTGATATTGGTCTGGTTTGTATTTTCAAAACATATTGTTATTACGTGCTCTATCAGGAGTGAAGGAACAAAAATGTTAAATATTACATCATGAAATTGTTTGAAATGATATTGAAATATGTTAAATAATGTAGATGTTTTTATGTATCTAATATATGCAGATAGAAATAAAAAATGTTCTACAAATTATATATCTAAATATAAATTATAAAAACCAAAAATAAATTAGCAAACATAAAACTATGAAAATTCTTGATAGCAAAGCAGGATGTTGTTTATATCTATTATTGTATCCCACTATTTTAGGGAATAGTATGGAAATAAGGATATAATACTACACTGATTTTATATGTTATAATTGAGTGAGAGAGATATAGAAATCTCACATGTGCCTTCGAGAGAGAGATTCATACATGTGTCGTTTGCTAACTTTTCGAAAATGGAAATCTGAATTTGAAAATTAGCAAATGACACATTTCTTGTTTTCAGAAAGGCAATTACCGTGTTATTCCCGTTTTCTGCAATTAGTAATTTTTACGAAAACCAGAAAAATCTTGTCAAAAAACCATACTTAATACATCTTAATTAAAACGACATCAGTTGACAAAATTCCATAAAGATTATGTAAACGTGCTATACATATGCTCTTACTTTCTTGACCAAAGCAAATGTAATTTTAGACACCATTATGGAGCTTTCTAGCAATAATTCTCTTATTTGATTTTGCATTCGCCCCAAAATATAGCGTCATTGTATTGCTTGGGATTAAATTATGCAAATCAAAGTATTGAACAGAATAACATTATTACAATTTATAGGTATTGATATGCAAATATAACGTTAAATGATACATCACAATACAATAGAATATTTGTCAATGGATAACCAAACACTACTTTTGTTTGAAAAAATAATAAATTGTACCATTCATGAGTTTGTAATAACACACCGTAATATATTGTCACCTAAATATTTAAGTCGTTTCTGTACCGTGTTTCTCGTCAATCCATTTTCACAGAATTGTCAGACCAATGCCTAAATGTGACATAATCACCGAGGCATGAAATAAGATGAAATAAACATTATTAAGGAAATGGAAATGTCGTGTTGATACCAATGAAATATTTGTAAATGCCATCCGTTAAGTATGTTTTAGAACACTTCTAATTGAAAGGGAAAAAAATAAAAAACATCATTATTCATATCTTACGATATCCTGTAAGCAACCATATTAAAATTCTATTATCTTTAAATATGCGTGAAATATTCCAACTAAAAAATCATTTGCAACTTTTTTTAAACTGTCGATATTTGTGGTGTATTTTTTTTTCAAAGTATCGTTTTTATAATTCCGACACAGTATGTCAATTCTTTATGAACTTCCTGAAATGAAAATTAATGTCAGCGACAGGAGTGTCAAGCTATTAATAGTAACATCCATGATAACTCGATCTTGTTTGTGTGACACGTAGATGGTAATGACGTTTCAATTACGAACTTGAAGAAATCCAAACCTGCATTTGCTTTTATCACAAAAAATATGATAAGCAGAAATAAACGTATCTTATGATTAGAAGATAAGTAATTAATTCGGTAATAAAGTGTGTGAATGTGTGTGTATGTGTTTGTATATGTGTGTGTGTGGCGTGTATGGTATGTGTGGCACATGTGTGTATGTGTGTGTGGCGTGCGTGTGACACAGGTTTGTGTGTGGCGTGTGTGTAGGTATGTGTGTGTGGCGTATGTGTGTATGTGTGGGGGTAGCTCGTGCGTACATATATCTGTGCATGTTTGTCTGTGTGTGGCGCGTGTATGTATATGTGTGTGTCTGTGTATGTGCATGTGTCTGTATTTATTTGGGTATGACTGCGTGTGTGACATGTGTGTGCCGATGTGTTTGTATGTGTGTGCGTGTTTATTTTTGTGTTTCTGTGTGTGGTTACTTAATTCGGTCTAACTAGAACGTGTGGTATTTGATATATAAAATTACATTCATTCTTTGAAATCAAATACTCCCTACTAAATATGGCGATTTTTCATATATGATACTATAGAGATTTTATGTCCATATCAGTAGAGTTGTGACAAGGATTCCAAATCGATATCAGGGGGTGTGATATCTAAAATATACACTGCTCGCATGTCCTAAAAATTATTACCATTTTTATACTTTAAATCATTCAAGAATAGTACAGCTCATATTAAATACAGTGCATGCTAAAATTATATATCGCCAGTTTTCAGCTTATCTACAAACTGGTTTGGCGCTTCTCAACACCTTTGATACATTAACTGTAAAGAAATATCTATTTATAGTAACATAAGTGTTATTTGATTTATATTATACCACAATCCATCTAGCCTGATAATTTTCTGATATATATTTTACATGGCTGTAGACAATCGTTTCCTTATATATTTATTATCATTACAATAGTTTGTGACAAGAATGAATACACAATATAATATGTCGGCCTATACATATTTCACGTGACATTGTTTTTCGATCATTTGATTTGTGAGTACTTGCGTATAACTAGATTAATTTGCCTTAAAATATCCTAACCTATAATAAGTAATGGACATCAAATATGGCGGTTCTTATACAAACCAGTGATAATGGGTATTTTGAAGAATATTTGGTGCATCACTAAAACGTGTGGGTCAACGACACTTCCAGTGAAAAGAAGACTTACATATTTTATTTGCTACAGCGAATTTTTAAATTTCAAATTTAAAGAAATATCTTAATGACTTCCACTCTCGTTTGGGACATTTTGAAAACAGAATCGTTCTGGCTTGTAAATTTTCACATAGGTACGTAATATTCAGGTAATTAATTAATAATTTTGCACACTTTGGTAACTTTTAAAAATCAGAACGACGGTGCTAAACATATTATAAACATACTACCAAAGTTATAATGCTCAAGACGATATCGTTTCTGTCAATTAGACTTCATCAGTTGAGCTCCAATTTAAATGTTATGTGTATTTTCTGAAGAGAAAGTGGTATTATACAAGGCCAAATAATATCTCTAAAAGTATAGCCGAAATTCGTCTAAGAGTAACCACTGTAAAAATGACTATCTTAGCTTTAGAAAACATTTTTGAATTTAAATGATGTTGACAGTCCAAAACTTTCTGCAGTTAAGTACATGATGACAACAACGTTTGGCCATCCAGTCTGGAGTTTGACATCAATGTTACTATCCAAAATACATATTGTAATGCAATAGATGTAAATTAATTAGTTAGTTTTTCCGGTGACCCTAATCTTTTTCTCTTTAACCAACAATGGAAGTAGAAAATGGACCATAAAAAACGTAACTTCAGATAAACCCATGGAACATCTTCGACGGATGTAGCAGGCTAACAAGGGACGCTTACTGATTCCGGACACTTGGTCCCACCACATTTGGGATTAGCAATTGTTCTTCATTTTGATGCCATTGTTATATAAAATTTGTCGTGTTCTTTTTGACTTGGAGTTTCAAATATCCTTTGGTACTTCTTTCTTTTCACTTTCACGAAAATGTTTAAGAAAAAATCCAACAATTATGTAGAGTTTGGAAACACGGCGTCCCATAACACTAGTTGTACATTTTCAACATCTGTGTGATGTTCATTTTTGGCTGTGAAATTTTCATTTAAAATTATAAATTAGTTAATTAGCGATGAGGTCAGGTTGTTATGACGGCAGCGATACAGTTATCTGATTTATGACTGGACATATAAAAAGTTTTATAAATTAGTATTTGAATTTTATTTCTTTCTAGAAATAAGCTATATAAATGCCTGGTGTTAGCGTTATATATTATATATATTACGTAATAATATTTTATTCTTTTAAAGTTTGTTCTCGATTCAAGATGGTATAAATTCTAAGAAATATTTCATACTAAATATTAAAACAAGCGACTGTATGCTATGAACACATGAATACATACATGTATAACTGCATATATACTTACCAAGGTAACACACACACACACACACATAACAACAACAACAACAACAACAAAACACACAATCTGACAGGTAGACTAGTCAACACCAAACATTCAGGCAATCAATGATCTTAATAACAAATGAAATCCTAAATTTCAATGCTGTTGATCTACACTGTTCCTTTGAGAAACTTTACTATGTGCACATAATTCAACCCTTGCAACCCTGAACATTTAAATGGTTTATACTTTTCTATTGTTTAGATCTGTCTTTTATGGTTTTTAGGGTTGAAAGGGTTAATATATATATGATAAATATATATATTTAACAGAAACTCTTTTATTAAAATATTTCTTTTACAAAACACTTCAAATGATGTCACACATCTACACGGAAACATAGGCAAATACAGAATGTCCAGTGGTATAATACTAATTTTGTTTAATTCATACTACAGCCACAATTTATTCAATATTTTCTTTATCACGATCTAAGCTAATTATATTATACATAATACACTGAATACATCATCTACCATAGTTTAGTTTATGAGTTACCAGTTTTTATTTGATATCCATATCTCGAGCGGGAAGCACGTGAAATTTGCATAAGAACAGAGAGGTTTCTTTTCCTCTGTTAAGATGTTGTCTGCTTATTATATTAGACTTTATGTTTCTCTTTATAGGTATTGTAGTTTCGTTTTATTAGTATAAATGTATAAACCTGAAATGTGAGATCAAATATATATAGTTAGATGATAGGTTAATTAGAAAACACATGTCAGCTATATGCTTGTGTGCAATCCTTTTTAATCCAAAATTGATCTAAACAAAGGAAAGTATTTTTGTTTTGGAATCACATGTCCATCTAGCAAAATATTCAAGGTAAAAGATAACCGCAAGAATAACAACTTCAAAACTTAAATCAGGTTTCAAGTTCACGTAAACTTCGAGTCCTATGACATGCCTTTAATAATCATAAAAATATTCTGTTCCTTAATGTATATACACGCCATGACACCTCTGCTTCTTCCAAAAGCCATGGCACCTCTGTTTCTTCCAAAAGTCTATGTTTGTCCAATGTTAACGACGTTTGGATACCATTTCTTAGACCTTTTGACTATTTATCCCTTTTTTGTAAATCAGATGTCAATTTACCCATTCCGAGACATATCCCTTATAAGTCGGAATGTTGCGGTTCCTTCTAAAAATCGTTATACTATCAATTGTCACTTTTAGAAGTTTAACAATATTCTAATGTTATTAAAACATATCCTGTCTCATGCCTCATCTGTCAAGATTCATAAGTTATTATACAGTTGTCGTTGTTTTATATTCTGTCTTTACTTAAACACTGACATTGACGCACGAAGTCTGTCAAATGACATGAACTTATATTTGAAATTTAACAAATAGCTCTTGTAACGATGTTTTCCGCCATGATCTGTCCATCAGAGCTATTAGAAATTTACCCATTATTCGTGATTGTAAACAAATAAATTATCTGCGAGAAATGATGTATTATCATAACAACCAATAACAGAATGCTATTTTAATTTTGACCTCCAAAACATTTCATTTTTAACCCGAACGTCTAATATAGAACACATTGTATATTTTCAAACGTTTCTTATTTTATACATTTTTTAAAACTGTGATGTGCAAGACAGGATCCCGATCAAAAGCGCCATGCGCAGAATGCGGTGTATATGATTCTGATGTAACGGTTTTTTTTATTATAAACATAATACCAAAGCTTTAGTTTTGATGCAAGAGTCAAAATAATAAGACTTCATTAGTTCAGCTGTTATTTAAAATTGATGTATGTTTTCGAAAGAGAAAGTGGTATCATACAAGACCAAATACTACATATAAACGTTTAGAGGAATCCATTCAATAGTAATCACTATTGAAATTTTTTTTGAAGAATTTAGAATTTAAATGGTGTTATCAGTGCAAAACATTACTTTATACCAGAACAGGGTTTATGTATACGCTCAAAGACTCAAATGGTCCACCACAAGGGGAGAGTTTCTTTCGTAATAATACACGTGTATTAGTTTTCAAATTTTTATGTACACACATTATATCCATAACAAAAAACATGGTAATTTTCCATTTTTCTCTTAATTATCGTTTTACAATGTACAAATTAATTTTCCGTATTTAATATGATTCTCTGTCTCATGAAATTTCTGGTCTGTTGTCTATTTTTTTTTTTACAGTATTAATCCATTAAATGTATTATGTGGATCCAACAGTAGATCGCCATGTAAACTCAAACCAGCGTTTGTCGTGTGTATTGTTCATGTAAAGAATTACACTTTCACAAAGATCATGACTAATTCTACAACTTAAAAAAAATTACAAAAAGTACATATCTTGGTATAGGACATATCGATTGTATAAAGATTCCTCAGGTATCCTCCAAGATGTAGATAAGATATGCTTACCATCAAGAAGAAAAGCAGTAGCATCTGCAAGTGGAAATAACTTGTATCTTGAATTAACGATATCTCACGAATCGATCAGTAAATCTTATTTAATCTATTGGCTATATAATATCTTATAAGTTATATAAAACGATCGTCTTGGCGGTTGTTTTGTATTTACTTTTGTTTTTTTATTTTTTTATTTTTTTTTTTTGTGTGTGTGTTTGTGGTTTTGTAAAACTATAGGCCTGGTTTTTAAAAGCGTTAACCTGGTTTAAAACATTTTTTAACGGTTAAGCGCTTTTAATGGTGTGGTTTAAACCGTGTGGTTAAATGGTTAAAGAATATATCAACCGCAGTCAAGAGCACGGTTAGGAAAGTTTAAGTAAGTTTTTGTAAATTCTGTTCTCACTAATTAGCGACCAAAAGCCACAAAAATAAATTTGTTTCAAGAGCGAATTAATGGGTTGTATTTCGAGTTTCTATACTGTAGATATAC
The DNA here is from genome assembly GCA_030159075.1 of Atrina japonica. Lineage (NCBI taxonomy): Eukaryota > Metazoa > Mollusca > Bivalvia > Pterioida > Pinnidae > Atrina > Atrina japonica. The sequence continues at coordinate 164,835 of BROG01001005.1, read as the reverse complement.
AGAGCAATATTAACATACATTTTCTGATTTATATTTGAAAATGTGTTTTTGATATAGCCCCGTCAGGTTATGTAAATAGGTCCGTATGATAGTCAGAAGGTTACTCTGACTCGCCAGATTATGCGAATAAGATGATATCACTATGTGGCATGCTGGCAGGGGACGTTGACTGCTTCCGGACACCTGGTCAAATTCTTTTCTGGATTAGCTATTGTTCTTCGTTTTCAGGCCGTTGTTATAAATAATTTGTCGTACTTTAATGACCTTAAAGTTTCGAATATCAATTGATACTTCTTAATTATAATTCAAAAGAACTCTGGTTTTCAGGAATGCTTGAAAATCGCCGGGTTTCGACCCGAGTGTTTTAAAGATCGATTAGCACATTTGGGTAGAACCTCTGATTGATGTCTTGTTTATCATTTATTATGTTTTAAAAAAACACATTCAGCTAATGCCCGTTTAAATTGAAACTTATTTCTTAAATACTCGGATTGAGTGGAGACGTTTTTAAATAGTATATTGAAAACAAAAATTGTAACAATGTCATTATTGACAAATAATATCGATGGTACTCAATATATCCTTCCTCTTTAGGAAATATATATCTTAAATTGGAGCTCAACTGATAAAGTCTTATTGACAGAAACGATCGTTTTCAGCATTATAACTTTGGTATTACGTTCATAATATTTACAATGGATAATAGTCTATTCTGAGAATTATCATTGATAAATATGTGGGTCGGTGTGGTACAATTTCCTGGAAAAATAAATGAAACTAAACTATTAACAAGGGTGAGATAAATTTGTTTCTAAAACAGTCCTTTGACCCTTTCATCCTTGAGTATATTAGCTGTATACTCTATTCTGTTGTCTTAGTCCAGACCATTATGGTCTGTAGGATTAAAAGGGTTGAATAGAATACATGATAAAACTTTATCCTGATGGCTTTTGTGTATTTCACGTTGTTTCCTAGGTTTGTGAACTTAAAAACTCCCTGAAGATTTACGTTTCACAGGTGTGTTATATGACATCAGATTTATTTTTACCGTCTATATTTGTTGAATTTTACTGTTAACGTATTTTGATGATTTATGGAAATAGTTCCCAGTAAGCTGATTAGTAAAGTGAAACATCCAAAATTTCGTTTCATTACTTATAGCAATAAATTGGTATAGAAATTCTTACAACCAAATCCGGTACATTTTGTGTATAGTGTAATGAATATGCTACAATTTAATGTACACCGTACAAATGTCAGTTTACCTGTGAGCGAGATTTTTACCTGTGTTATTTTTCAGTGAATTTATCTATCGAAAAGTGGTGAGTTTGAGTTCACACTGCATGATTTCCGTGAGAAAATGCACAGATAACATTATCGTCAGAACACTTCTCTTAAGTGCAGTATTCTCAACACGGTTATTTACTTACTAAGGAAAGTAGGGCCTCACATAAGTCATTTCATTTTGTTTTTGTCAATAAAACGAAAATTTAGAATTAGCACGCATTACGATAGGGGTACACTATAACTGTTTTATAAAATCGGCTAGAGATACTTCTCAGTTTTTGTAACACGATCGCATGGATATTTCTAAATATACAATTAAAATATTGTAAAAGTCAGCTGGAAGATAAACGTATACACAAGTTGGATGGATTGATATTAGGAGGGACTAAATTGACAGAAGATAGGAAATGAACAACATAATATGTTTTTGTATATACATATGAGTAAACCTATTTCAAAACTTGTCTTAAATGACAGATAAATAAAAAATCTTAAAGGGGCTTTAGATGTGCTCTCTCTCTCTCTCTCTCTCTCTCTCTCTCTCTCTCTCTCTCTCTCTCTCTCTCTCTCTCTCTCTCTCTCCTTTCTTATCACTTAGATTGATGTTCAATAACAAAATTAGATATACACAGGCAAACACGACCTTAATTTCACAAAATATATAGGAATAAAAAAAATGTAAGCATATGTATAGCTCTTATTTATTATTGTACAAGTATAGATAATACAGTAGAGAAAAAATATTGTTTTGGTTATCACAGCTAATCCCCCTTAAGTATTAAATAAATATTCCCATTTTTACCAAAGAAATAATCAAATCTAATTTCTAATTCAATAAGAATTGGTTTATAAATATCAGTTTATATATAACTCTGTGTTAAGATTATAAATTCACAATGAAGTCATTCTTTAGCACAACATTCATGTTATTTTTATTTAACTAACGTTGTTAAAACGTCTTCGATAAACTCTTGAAGTTAACTCCAGTCCTCACAAATTATTACATACACATTTTCAAATTCACTAATTATGTCAAGTAAATTGTTGTAAAAATTACGCCGAGCCCTTACCTCGTCCAGTAAGAAAATAATTATATTTACATGGTTCGCATTAAGAAAAAATTTAACTTTTATTTAGTCTGAGAGCTGAGGAAATGTACCAGTCTTAAATGTAAATGATGTTCTTTTTTATGTTTACCGGGTAGCGTAGTGGTTAACGCAGGAACGTGCCAGTCTAAAATCTAAATGTTGTTTATTGTTTATGGTGTCCGGGTAGCGCAGTGGTTAGCGTTCTCGCTTCTCACCAATGCGACCGGTTTTAATCCTCGGATTTTGAGATGGTATGGCGGCCACCAAGTAGAATACATAGGTTTTCTCCGGGTACCTCGGTCTCCTCCCACACCAACGACCCCCGCACGCTAACATCAGAGCCAACGATATTTCTGTAAGTTAACATGACTTGTTTGTTATTCGTTGTAAAGATAAATTTAAAGATATAATATTTTTTAAATTGTAGGTTTGTTAATAGCTGCAGACGACGATGGTCAAGATGATGATGCAGATCATGACGATGGCGATTCCACAGAGGATACAAATGTAGGAGGTAATACATCGGGTGAAACTAGCCAAAAACCTAAAATGAACCAGGCTATGTTAAAGAACGTCCTGTTAAGACTTAGAGCGCTGCGTGCAAAAAAGTTAAAAGAAGGTGGCGCTGAATCATGGCGGGATTTTGTTCTAGACTTAGCGAGAAAGCAACAACTCATGAATTCAAAATCGTTAAATCAACGGTCGGGCACGACATCACAAACAGCTCCGACAAAGACGAACGTTCAGATGACCAAAATTGCAGGTAATGTCTCCAACACTCCCAAAACTTCCAAGACAGAAACAGTTGTGAAGACTACGACAGAAAAGAGAAAGGGTCAAACTCCCAATATGAAAGTTTCGAAATCTAAAAACAGTGGCAAATCGCTTCCAAGACCTAAAAAATCAAAGTCAAAAAAGATTAATGATGATGGAAATGTAGGAAGAAAGAAATCGCAGATCAAAACAATGACAGGAAATAGTGCAGAGTCAAAAGTTAATAGCGTAGGCTCCTCTGGATCTTCTGAAGTATCTGTTACGTCAGCAGAAGATCAATTAGGGGGGTCAAGCAAACACCTGTCCTCCTCAGAGATTCCCTCTTTACATCCCACCAAAAGAAAAATACTGAGAAAAGTCAGAAAACTCCTAAGTTCAAGAAAATTGCCATTGGTTGAAATCATTACTAGGCTGTCATCTAAAATTAAATTAGTAGCATCCAAACTACCCTTAAATAGACGTACAATGAAATTTATTAGAAGTCTTTCGGTTCTAAAACAGCGTTTAACACAAAAAAATCGCGCTCAGCTTGCTGAAAAAGCAAAGAAAAAAAGTGAAAAATTAGGATCCAGTATTATTGAAGCACCAGCACCGAATACAAAAATTGATGTATCTGCACCTGCAGCGAATACACAAACTGGTGCATCTGCTGCAGTAACAGCGGCTGTAAAACCAAAACCTTCTGGCAAAAGTACACAGGAGCCAGCAGAAGAACCACCACAAAAAGAACCCGAGTTTAACGTGGATCTCCGAGGAGTCGCCATTCATTCAAGAGTCAAAATAAATAAGAGTAAGAAAAAAGAGGTAGAGACACAGGGTTCCGGAAGTGAAGAAGTTGGATTTAAATGGCGATCGGACATTTCATCAGAGGATATCGATAGCAAACAAATGCAAGAATCCAGTCAATCACCCTCATTAGCAAAGATTAGCAAGACTAGATCCAAAATTATATCACCTAGCAACGAAAATGATGGATTGGAGGGTGACAGTAAAAAGGAATCCAAGAAACCGAGCCTAGATGTTCCAGTACCCAAACCCACAGCACAAGAGAATATACAGAAAATTTCAGCGACAATTAAACGTATTATCGCTTCAAGCAGAGATAAAGATGGAAAAATAAATCTTAGACCAAAGACCAGAGCTTTTCTAGGTGACTGGATGCGAAAATATCGTTTAGCAATGATATCACAAATCAAGAAGCAAAGGGAATCTAGAAAGAGGGCATTACAGAATCGACGAAGAATGGGTAGTTCTGAAATTACCGCAACAAGTGCAGAATCCGCGGAAAGTGTTGCTCCTGTACAGAGTTCACATACATCAACACACCCAAGTACAATTCAACGGGAAACGCCTGCAGAAATAAACAGATCAGTAGGTCAATCTGTACCACATGCGCCTTCACATGTAGTTGATAATAACGCAGGAGTTGTTATTTCAATGGGAACTGTAGGATCGCCGACAGCTGTATCAAATAGTGGCAATGGTTGGACGTCATCCGGTATATCAGGAAGTACGTCATTTGACCCTAGACATAGATCGACAGGTAAGAGAACAACTGTCACCAGTTATACCTGGAAGGTTGGCACACAGACGAACAAGCACAATTGCTCAATTCACTGCGTAGATAATGTACTGCACAGCTTCCGGTAGTAAACTTGGGCATGATTCCAGAACTGCACCGAAAAGTGTATGCAAAAATGTAATCTCGTAATTAGTAGCACAACAAGCCTATATATCTATCTATCTATCTATCTATCTATATATATATATATATATATATATCGCCTATATATATATATATATAATATATATATATATATATATATATATATATATAATATATCTGTGTGTGTGTGTGTGTGTGTGTGTGTGTGTGTGTGTGTGTGTGTGTGTGATGTTTGTATGTTTCATTCAATGTAAGTCCACTCGCCTTTTTTTGCACAATTTGCACAATTCTATTATCGAAATAATCAATATCAGTGACTGTGTGGAGTGGATGTATATGTTGTAATATTGACCTGAAAAGAATATTGACCGAGGCGACAACAGAGGTTAATATTGGTTTTCCGGTCAATACTATATCATATTCATGAGCTCAAAAGTCCATAACTGTATTATCATATAAATATATAGATATATACTAATCCTACAATGTAGCAATTCGCATTGTGTAATAATATTGTAAAATATTCTTTTTTAGAAATCATATTCGCTGGTTTCCTATAGAATATTTAGATTTATTTTGAAAGGTAAAATACCGGCTGAACCAATTAGAATCCGTTTAATTTTAATTTATGTAACAAAAATTCAAGTATATATCTTTGTCTTACGGAAATCAACACGTGCCTCATGTAGAAATAAATATTCCGTCCTTCAAATGTTATATACATTTGTATTTATAAGAAATAAACATTTCGTTATAAGAACAGACTAACTGACGTTAAAATCAAAATATAATCAGTATTTTGATAGAACAGAAAATTGTGATGCGGCAAATACAAGATATGAATTATCTGACTTTTTACAATATAGTATGTCGTTACAAAATATGACGAGAAAAACGATACATTATATCGTCATATATGACGTCATAATAAATTTTGAATGTTCTAAGTCACACTCAACAATTCTGGGTCATGGTCAATTTCTTACAGAGTTGTCGGTCCTTGTACTCCTAAAAAATATCTGTCAACGTCACGACTTTTGCCGGTTTCTGGCAAAATATATACATATAAACATATTTACTATAAATTTTGCTCTTTATAAAGTATCGGTCCTTTTTGCATATATGTTTAGTTCCGATATAGAAAAAATACTATTTGAGGTAAAAATACTTTTTAAAAATGGATATAAATATAGGGATTATATTTTTGCGAAAAGTTTCCTTACTCTGTGTAATTTGGATTTATATACATTCTATGATTTACATGACTACGTGTTTTGGGACTTCTTTTTAGACGTTGTCAGATTTTCAATGAGTGCAAATACCGACAAGTCTGTGTTATTGATTATAACATGGTGGTGGCCAGAATTCAGTGGGGAAGGATGGAACCCGGTTATAATTTCACCGGCAGGAGTCCTACAAGTAAAATGTCAACTTTCTGTCATTACGATAAATAAATCATCTTGTTATAATGAGATATACTGTCGATATAACAAGTTAATTTGTCTTTGTAACAAGATTATCTATATGCCGCTTTATATAACGACTCAAAATGTTGTTTTAACGATATAATATTTTGTAAGTACGATCTTCCTGTAACGACATAATTTGGTTATAACAAATTACTTCATACCACGTTGAATCGACATCGTTATAACGACTTTATAATATGTTATTACGATTGATATCTTGTTAAAATGACGTAATATCTTGTCTTAACAAAATGATTAGATGACATTGTACAGTTGCTCTCGGTAAATATCACTTCTTTGGGGTTGATAAATCTAAGTATAAGCGTTATTAGAAGTCAAAAATTGTATGTCATATGATTATCAGATATTATCTGGCAAACAAAATTTAAAAAAAAAACCAAACCAAACACAAATCAACAAGCCAATAAACAACTAAAAAATATGACGGTCCGGTAAAACGTTATAAGAACATAAGTTTTAATAAGGATATAGAAGCTATGTCCCTATTACGAGCAAATTATTATTTCTATATGTGGCACAAATTGGTTTTGGTATAGTCCAAATGTAGTTAGTAATTTAGCTTTCGTACGAATTCATTTGGTATGTTTAACATTCTCAGTACATGTTATCACATAGATCCCCTATTTATTCTTTTATCTACATATATGTCTGTTATATTTGTCTTTGATTAATTTTACAACCATACCTTAACACATCTTCAAAACTTCGATTGAAATCCACCAGATCTACAGTAAGGTAAAGTTACATTGTTATAAGTGTAAATAAGTAAATAATTAATTACACTCGAATAAATATTCGCCACATTTCTTTTGAAAATGTCCACTTTTAATATTGAATCTTTACAAAAGATTCCTTCATTCTAAAGTGATTCCCCGTTTATTAAAATGTAGATAATTTTTTTTACAGGTATGAACCAAAATGGACCAGGAGCTGGTACACTCCAGACAGCTTCGAATCCAGTTACATTTGAAAACAAACCTGCATTTGTACTGAAGCCTGAAGATGTATTTCGTGAGAGCTCAAACAATGCAGGACAAAGAAATACCAATGTATTTTCTCAAAGTCCAAATATTCCTTCTAGTGGTGAAATAATACAAAATAGTAATCCCTTGCCGGTGGCAACCGTTCAGACAAGTCATAATAACATGAATCATGGCATATTACACCTAAATGGTTTGGCATCTCAAAGTACACAAACCAATACAGTGCCTGATACAGCATCTACTGGTGCTACACAGACTGTAGGTAGTTCAATTAACCAAGCTAACGTTGGCGGGGGTGCTGCTGTGGTGTCTTCTGCAGAAGTTTTACCAGTTCCTGACACTTCAGCTGAAAGTCCACGTGTAAATTCAATATCAGCTGAAACTAGAAGGCGTAGACCTCAGCGGCCTTCTCGGCGTCGGCTTCCAGTTTCTGATCTCTTACGTGTCCCTGCATCAGGTCGAAGTACAAACCCAGTGCACGTGGCCAGAATGAGAGGATTAATGCGAAGAATGTTTAGAACGGAAGACAGACGTAGACGTGTATTCGCAGAAATCAATGCATTAAGAAGAGCAAATTCGGGGGAAAGGGTCTCCTCATCCACGTTTAGATTTCCTACATCAAACTCTAATAGTTTACGACAAAGAAATACTCAGAGTGCACGCGGGCAATTGAGCCGCTTCCAAAATAATAATTTTCAGACAGTATTGGCTGATGTAAGTAGAAATAGATTGACCAAGCGAGATACAATGCACACCAGTCATAGGTCGAAGAGAAGAATACGAGACACATCTAAAATTACGCATCACATACACAAGCGTGATACTTCAGCTGGTCGACGGCAAAAACGTGCCGCAGAAAAACAAAACTTACTGAGTAGGAAAAAGAGACAAACTGTTTCGTATCACCCAGGGGGGCTAATAGTCGATACTTCATATCAGAATCTCGGGTATGTGATGCCAGGGTTACCTGTTCCTGGAATATCTGGTTTCCCAGCAAATCGTAATCAAGTGCCCGCACACAACGGTTTTGTCGTTCATGGGGGAAGTCAAGCTGGAATTGTGGTCCCTCAGATGAATAATATAGCCTATACACAGCCTGTTGTCAATAATAACCCACAACATCAACCCATGCGACCTTCTTATCATGTAGGAGGTCACAATTTAGGCGCTCCACCTGTAAATTCTAATCCAGGTGGTATCCCAATGCAAATTCACACACAAACGATGCAAGCACCTGTGGCTCAGATTTCAAATAATTTGAATCAAGGTTTCGTTTTAAATAGAGGATTATCAGCTCATTCGGGTGTTCAAAATATCCCCATCTCTCACTTCCATCACCAAAACATGAATACCCAACACTCTCACACTTCAGCTAATTCACTTTCCTATCAACCTCAAACACAAAATTACTTTCAGACCAAAGAAACTAGTTCATATGGTAGAAAACAATCGAATACATATGGTTCATCTGGTTCCAAAACTAACTCTTATGCCACACACGTTAACCATGCTTCTTATAGTCCAAATCACCAAGCCGTTGTTGTAGCCAATAGTGTTGGAAATGCCTTTATGCAGCCTCGGATCGATGCAGTGGCTGGAAGTTTACACGGAACTGTTACAAATGTTGTCCCAAGGCACGAACTATCGAATGGTATTGCAATTCCACTCGGAACCCAGTCTGGTCCTATCCATCAAAAACCAGCCATCCATGTGCACGTGTCTAAAACACCAGTGCGTCAAGTGAAAGTACACCGTGGACTGATTGTCAAAGGTATACCATAATTTCCTTAATTCTAATGAATATTCTAATGTATATTCTAATGTTATACTAGTATATATAGTCATTCCCATTTATATTGAGCCCTGTTGAAACAGAACTATTATGATTTTGATTACCCGGACAAATTTCTATATCTCTATTTATTACCTGGTCATTTAAAGTCTTGTAAATTGGAAAGAAGAATTCACTCCCCTTCGATTTCAGTATATCCGGGTTTGACTTTTGATTTATTCAACAGGATATTCATTTTATAGCATTAAAAAGAATAGCTGTTGCAAAATGGATTGATTTTCAAAGTGCATTTGTGTATGATTAATCATATGTTAGGAATACTTCAGTCAATGTTCAGTTTGCGGTATATATGTTTTATTGATTCTTATGTGTTCGAACTGTTCTTTTGTTGTTTGATCTATATATTTAAATACTGGTATAAGGTTAAATGCCTGAAATAACAAATGCTTGTCGAATTATTGAGATAGTAATTGTGTTCATTCATCATCAGTTTTGGCGTATATTGTATGTATTGTATATCCAGGGGCTTAAATATTTGTAAAATAGATGGATGTGTTAACACTGCGTACTTATATTGTGTTTTAATATCAACTATTTTTATTTATGCTACCTGTAATAACCAAATGGTGATTGATATATTAAACCAGTGTGTTTATTAATCGTCATTTGGATTTGCAATGACTTATAATCAAGAGATGAATGTGTCCATGCTGCTTTTTTTCTAACACTACACTTATTAGAATTACTATTTAATGCTATATATTGTGGCCGAATTTTAAAGGATACATTTTACATAAATATGTTTCATAATTGATATACAATTACAAAAAAGAGATATACATAGGGATAAACATTCTTAGATTCCTATATACTTTGTGAAAATTGCTTGAGAAATCAAGGTTGGCACTTTTTTCAATTCCAATTGATTAACCCAATCTTACTATTTGTATATGAATACCACACTAAACCTTACCTTATTTCAAAAACTTATAGGAATATAATATATTTTATGCCCGTGTATAGCTCTTATTTGGTATTGCACATCAAGTACAAGTAGTAAAAGTAGAAAAATTTTGGTAAACACAGATAATGTTCCTTTATCATTTGTAATTCCTTGTAACCAAAAGCTTAACTAAGAGTTTGGCGTGTTCACACAGCTTTCTGGTAAAGTTTCATCTACGTATAGCTGTGTTCAACATCATACTGTTTTAGATGCAATAAATAAAAAATAATTAGGCTATATTTTAGCTTTTGTTCAGTTGAGCATAACAAATCACAATATACAGCTGATTAAAACTTAAAAGAATGAGTGTGAACCAACTAGCTAGAATCAGTCGCTTCAACCCTTTCACCCCTGAAAACCAAGATGTTATATTCTTTTCTATTGTTCAGACCAGTCTATTTTGGACTGTAGGGTTGAAAGGGTTAATAACCGTAATTAATCGCGTCGAATTGTTTCTTTACACCATCCTTCATATTTATCCAATGTTCTTTACAAAATATTAATTTTGTTCAAATTAGAATGCAAAATGACATATACAGACAGATGGCATTATGGATTTTATGATTAAATCATATCGACAATCAACCTACCTTTAAAATAAAAGACTCTCGCCAGTCAGTGTTGATGTCAAGAAGATTAACAATAGATTCAATCAGACATTAAAATGTGTGACCGTGATATGAATTCTCTTTTGGCAAAATATCACTAAGCACTTACCTTTATATTTTACAAAGGTTAATATGGAGAGTAAATTTGCTTGGCATTATAGTAAAATCCATATAATCTGGAGGGGTGGAGTCTTGTGTGAACCCTTTCTTGATCCGAACGACTTTAAATTTTACATAATAAAGCATAACAATAAAATTATACTGGCAGAGTTATCGTTTCTTCTTGTCACTATACATAAGAGAGTAAGTGTCCAGTGAGAAATAAATTGTTTTTCTTGTGTAGCTTGTCATAATTGAAAAGTGAGTAGGATCATCCGTATGATAATCAAAAGATTAATCCGTCCCGCCAAGTTATATGAATTGGAGTATACTTGTGATACATGAGATGTCCGACGACAGACACTCTAATGCCATACCATTCCTCGTCACATAATTTATCCACCGGCAGGAATTCCCACTCCATTCCATTCCTTCTCAGATAGTTTGTCGGCCGCTAGTCATACCTACTGCCTTATAATTCCTTTTTAAATCATCATACTTTTGTTTCATTCACATGTACTTGTTTACGTGACGTGGCATGAAAACCGGTCACAATCGTTTGACCTAAGAACAGCCTGTTTTGATTTCTACAAATACTACCAGTTACTTACCTCTCAGGCAAATTGAACTAACATCATAGAACTTCATTATCTTTTCTTGTAATATTTACGAGAAATAAGATCAGGCTGTGTAACATAACAGTGTTTAGTTTACGTTGTCATGTTGTATATTGCTATGCTTTACTCGTATACACTCTATAGCTTCCTTGTTGATGTTGATTTTTCTGTTAACTGCATTACTGAAATAAATTTATCTATGTGCATCCTAAAATATACTCTCCAACACCTCTCTCACCCTAACTTTAACAGCAATACTTTTAAAAACAGTTTAAGTGTATTGTAAAATACATTCTCTAACATTTTTCTGACTGTAACTGTAAACTGTAATACTTAATTTTCTTTATGTGTATTGCAGAATATACTCTCTAACTCTTACAATGTGATATTTGTAATGCCGCATGACTATGAATGATATAAAAAAAAACTCAGATACCAAAGTATAAATCAATATAATGTCCAGGACATAGATACAAATCCGGTAAAAATGGACTAACACGGACATCTGGAAACCAAGCGGTGGAATCAGGTGTCATGGATCCCCTGTCGATCGGTCACACCCGCCGTGAGTCCACAGTCAAGTCAAATGAAAACCGTGAGGAGTGAATCCTCGTCACAATTGGTACAGACGTCTCAACAACTGCCAACGAAAAGGCAACTCAACATTTTACTTAGTGAAACAGAGTAATTGCAAACAAGACTATTATACCGACCGTAAAATTTGCGGAACGTTGACATTAAACGCGGTTTTCGATATCCCTGTGTCAATATTTGTCAGTGAGTAGTTGACTTCTGCATATGAAATCTTCATATGTTGTACACACCCTGGCATATCGGATCATTATATGACTGAACACATAATAATGTGGCAGTGAATACTTTAGATATGTAGTAACATTACTGTGAACGCGTCGTGTCGTGATTGTGGACACCTTAGAAACGTGACTGTGGAAACTTAGCAACGTGACAGTGAACACATAGTAAATTGGCAGTGATTACGTCATACCATGACTTAAAACACGTATGACATTACTTTGACTCGTAGTAACATGACTGTGAACACGTCGTAACTTGACTGTGGACACTTACCAACGTGACAGTGAACACGTCGTAACATGATCGTGGACACGTTGTAGCATGACTATGAACACGTCGTAACGTGAGTGTAGATACTTAGTAACATGACAGTGAACTCGTCTTAACATGACTGTGGGCACGTTGTAACATGACTGTGAAAAGTCGTAAGGTGATTGTGGACACTTAGTAAGTGACAGTGGACACGTCGTAACGTGACAGTGAATATGTCGTAACATGACAGTGAACACATCATAACATCACTTGAAACACGTAGTGATATGACTGTGACACATCGTAACATGACTATGCACACGTCGTAACGTAACTTGAGACACGTAGTAACATGACTGTAGACGCTCTACATTTAGATTACATACTGCTCTGGATTGTTTTTTAAGTGTTGTGTTGCATATAAATGCTTATTATTAACTCTCCATCGTATCATTTTTGTCAACAATACATTTATGTAAGAAAATATACCACAATCCAATATTCTTACTCGGAAGGGAAAACCTAGATTCAGATTGCCGGATTTTTGCATCGATACTACAATCACTTTTTAGTATAGAATTGGAATGCAGTTAAAATCGTGCAATTCTTTTAAAATTTCCTTTACGATATATATCAAGGGAATGTCTTTAAAATTTCTTTCGGGGCACTGCATTTTGAATATATTATTAAATGTGTTACATAATACCTTTGATTATTATCTGTATCCGTCAATGCCGAATCCAGTTTTCACCTTCGGGTATGTGTAAGAAGTTTTTAATCATTATGTATTCCAGCATGTTGCATCTTCACTTTCGTTACATTTTAACAAATTATATTATTGTGGTTTTATTGTGTTTTTATACTTATCATCTAAGCTATTGGAAACATTTCCCAGGTTTAAAAGCTTAACAATAGTAAAATATCTCGTCATGAATATTACAAGCGATGACACATTTGCTTCCTTGAAAATAATAAATTGGAAATGGCATTGCAGTTAAAACAACTTCAAACATGTGTAAGTTTTAAATTTCAAGTTCTTTCCAAGCAGTAGATTTTTACACACTGAAAAAATTATGCTATATTTCGAAACTTGTATATGCCACCATAGATAGATATACTTATTTCATAATTTACATTATTAATAACAATTTTAAACCTTTTTATTATTTTACGGTAATTATTATTATCGTCATTGTTATTATTATTATTATTATTATTATTATTATTATTATTATTATTATTATTATTATTATTATTATTATTATTATTATTATTATTATTATTATTATTATTATTATTATTATTGTTATTATTATTATTATTATTACTATTGTTATTATTATTGTTATTATTATTATTATTATTATTTCTTATTATTTATATTATAATTGTTATTATTATTATTTTTTCATTATTTTTATATTAATATTAATATAATTATTATTTTATTTATTTTTCATATTAATGTTATTATCCTACTTATTCTTATAATTACCATTATTGATGTACTTTTGTTGTTATTATTATTAGTGTCATCATTATGTCGTTATAATACTATTGAATATTTTTATTTTAGTTATAGTTTATTCATTTTATTATTTCTTCCTTTTATTAACTATATCGTAGATATAGATGAGATTTAGTACAAAGTAGATTGTGTAGAGTAGCAGTCGGTGGTGAAATATTTAATAAAGACACATACGCTTTAGATTTAAATCACTAAAATGAAAATTTTGCATGAAAGTAGTAGCAATAGATAGTCTGATGATAACTGTGTTATTATAATTCTGATTTTATACACTCAAAGCAAGATAGACTTAATTATTTAATATTTATAGTGGAAAAATCAAGAGTAATAACCCCATGTCAAAAAAAGTAAAAAAGAAAATTAACTCTTATCAAATAAAAGCTTGAGAAAAATGTTAAACAGTATAAAATATATTCTTTTTTATAACACACAGCAAAAAAGTATATTTACCTTACATTTTTAACAAATATCCAAACAATATGAAATAAAATGTACAAGCAAAACACTGCAGAGACCGCTTTGTACTTTATAGAGCACATAATACAGAACCTACCTGATGTTCCGGTAAGAATGATACCACATCATCCACCACCACCACCACCACCGCCTCCACCTCCGCCACCACCGCCGATGCCAATTATTGTTGAGACCGGACCGCTTCCTCATGAAATACCTGTTACCGTGGATCATGTCCAGGTTGAAGCACCCCAAATAGCACAGCAAAGAACTGGTTCTATTCTGAGTAAATTGCCTTTCATAAATCCCAACGATCCGTCCGGTGGTTTAGCGGCCGGAATAGGGATAGACATGGGTCCGTCTGCAACTGTATACGATGCCCCTCAGGAGAAACCTCAAACGCAATCTTACAATCATCAAGAAGGTGAGACTGTTATTACTCATGTTGCATCGGAACCTGCCGCCTCGTCAGAAATACTTAATAGTTTACCTTACGCTACGCATCTCAACGGTGGCGATGGAGTTTTTTCGGCACCTGAACAAGGAGGAGGAGTAGTCGTTAACATGAACAGTCTGAGTGCTTCATTCAACCAACCAAACCAATATGAGACGAGTATATCGCACCAAGAACCTGTAACATATCAATCCCAAGATATTATCAGTATTCCAGAAAGAAATTCCATTGAAATACAACAACAGCAACACGATACAAATCAAATTTATACAGTACACGGAGGTCTCCCAAGCGACGGGATGTTTGATAAAATCACTGGTGGTTCTTTGTCTGGTGGATTTCCGGAATATGGCATTATCCATTCAGAAACAGTAGATCCCAAAACTGTTAAAAAGCCAAAACCACAGAAAACAAAGCAAGTTAAGTCGGTGTCAAACAATGAGATTGCAGAAAATAAACTTGAAAAACAAACATTGAGGACGTACAACAAACTCGGTTCACTTTCTTTGAATGTTCATGATAAGTCTTCAACTTCAGATTCCCGAGCATATCCAACTCAAGGATCTGTTCCACCTATAATTGAACCTCCAACTGAAATTCCTGTAAAAAGTGATCCACAAAGCTCTCTGTCACCAAAAGACAAGCATCCTTCCCGAAAGTATGTTTCTGGTTCATTGAGTTTGCATAACGCAATGCACCATCATGTACATGGCCATGAAACAGCTGCCACGTACGATCAGTCGAAGAATGGAGTGTACGTTTCACATACGCCGCACCACAACCAAGGTATATCGCCCTCTGATCCACCAATACCAAAGAAATCATTATCACCACCAAATCCAGATGCAAAGAAGTTGGATCCTCAATACTTCTCCAATCAATTATCAAGTTTTTCACATTCTCATTCGCCTAAAACAAAATCAGAGGGATATAACCCAATACCAGTATCTACGTTCGAAAATAAATTGGAGAGTGGACTTTCAAATACGCAAAAACAAGCTGAAACATTAGGAGTACATCAACATTCAAAAGTTACACATGGCCTTTCCCATTATGTAGAACCTTCTATCAAAGTATCACAAATTGGAAACAAAGCTGGAACGCTTCACACAGCAATGCATCACCATCCACACAATAAAGAAACAGCTTCAATATACGATCAGTCAAAGGATGGTGTGTATGTTTCACATACACCATACCACAAGCAAGGTAATTCGCCTTCAGATCCACCATTGCCGCAGAAAGCTTTGTCACAACCAAAATTAGTCGCAGATAAAGCCAATGTACAATACTTCACCAATACACTTTCAAGTCATGTGCATTCTCATTCTTCTAAACCAAGCACAAAGACACATCATCAGATTCATAACTCTATGACAGAAAATAATTCTGGAAAGGGACATGCTCAGTATGCTGAACCACAAACTGTTCCAAAACAAACTCATCAATCCAGGAAAAACATAATGTCGGGGATCTTTCAACCCCATAAGCATGGACTTTCTACTTTTACAGAACCAGCAAGTAAAGTATCACAACCTAGTAGTGTACAGCCTCTCCCAATCGCTCAAGACTCTGTTAAATCACATTTTCCCAAACACCCAGTACGTCATTCACATTCTCTTTCTAACAAGTCGCAAATGAATAAACATGAATCAGCAATCGTATATCAAGCAGTTACTAAACCTACCAAAGGACTATCCCAATATATCGAACAAAATACTCATATTTCACATGCTACCGAAATGCATGACCCCAAAGCAAGAAAAAGTGTCACGCGTCATACCAATGGCTTATCTCAACCCAAGAAGCATACTAAAGAGGGATTTCAACCAGGAATTCCAATTCATGATTTCTCTAATATGTATAATCCAGTGGATCAAGTTCAAGTTCGTAAAAAACAACAATCATTATCTAACAATTATCCAAGAGGCGGATCATTATCATCATTTAATACTGCTGTCCACGCTCAACATCAAATTGTACCTGCAGTTCCGAGTTTACCCAATGAAGTCGAACCGAAAGTTCAAAGCATCGGTCTTTCTCAGCCGGCAACTGTGATTGCTTCACACTCTGTTGTTCCACCTGCTATAACAGTTCATCAAACAGGCGACTTGTCACATGCTTTTAATTCGTTTTCTAACCAACCTCCCCCTTTAGCAGTTCACACTGTCTACTCCAATAACGTTTACGTACACGAACATCGTCCAGACGTAAGTGAAAGTATCCCAATATATACGCCATCACAACAAGGATCGGGTGCTGAACCGGGTTTCTTTACAAATTCACAGTTTAATTCTTTGTCTGGAGCAAGTCTGAGTGCTGGATTAGCATTCGGTGAACACGCACCAATAAAGAGAGAACGGAAGTCGCAGAAAATTTCAACAGCAAAGAAACTTGCAAATACAGATTCGAAAGCAGATAAAAGTATACAGGGATTAAGTAATTACAACAGTATTGATTCCAAGGGAAATCATGAAAAGTATTTAGTGGACGCTAAACATAACGTAGAAGCACCAATACCAATATCAACGAATATCATTTCCGATATCAACGCATCGAAACATGGATCGCCCGTTAAACCAAATGAAGTTCCCGGTGTACGGCCGACTGATCAAACTTTGAAACAAAACGATATTATTTCTAAACTACCCTCACTTCAACTTTCACATCAACAGCGAAGTGAGTCCCAAAACCAAAAGAAAATCACCCAACAGCCAACACAGCAACCGAAAACACAATCACAACTTCATCAACAACAACAACAAAGTTTATCTTCTCACCAACCAAAACAAACATTATCTCTTCAACAACCACAGCATCAACCAAATCTGTCGTCTCAAAAGCCAAGACAACAACAAAGCATTTCTCAGACTCTACCGCAACAGAAACAAAGTCTATCTCCTCAACATAAAACGCAATATCGGCAAAGTCTATCTCCGCAACAACCACAACATCAACATAGTATTTCTCAGAACCAACCACAACACCAACAGAGCCTATCTCTCCAGCAACAATCACAACACCAACAAAGTTTACCTTCTCAACAACCACAATATCAACAAAGTATATCTCAGAACCAACCACAACACCAACAGAACCTATCTCCCCAACAACCACAGCATCATCATAGTCTATCTCAGAACCAACCACAACACCATCAGAGCCTATCTCCCCAACATCAAACGCAACACCGACAAAGTCTATCTTCTCAACAACCACAATATCAACAGAGTCTATCCCAGAATCAACCACAACACCAACATAGTCTATCTTCTCAACAACCACAGCATCAACAGAGTCTTTCTCAAAATCAACCACAGCATAAACATAGCCTTTCTCCTCAAGAACCACAACACCAACAAAGTTTATCACGGTATCAACAGCAAGGACAAAAAGTAAATACCCCGGGATCAGTTACTGGGAGTTTATATGGTAAGGCTCCGTCGACCAAAGGTTCCCTGAGCGGACCAGGAGGATTTATAATCGGAGTAGTAGGAGAAGAACCCTCAAATACAATCGGTACCTCTGGATATGATGGCGGATTAATCTCTTCTAAAATCGAGAAACCTCAATCATCGTTAAGTTCATTCTCTGGTTCATTCAGTCAAGTATCGCCTTCACATGATCAAGCAGGGGGACTTTCTATGGGATTTCAACCTATGGATAATAGAGGCGGTTTAATAATTGGTAATTCGTTCTCTGGAAGTTGGAATTCAGAACAAAGGAATCCTCCATCTAATCTCAATAAACAACAAACAAAACCAGTGCTGTCTGAAACATTTGATCCGCAACCGATGGTTACGTCAAAGCGAATACACGAAAGTAATAATTACAAAGTAGATCAGCCAAACCCACCGAATAGAGCAATCATATCTTCCAATTTGCAGCTGTCCCATACAACATTTGATTCTGCTAAAAGCAGTCTTAGTGGATTAAATAACATGAATAACCAACATTACGCTTCTACAAAGCACAGCCAAAGTGGGAAATTGTCCCATGCAATACCTATTGTGGATGGTCACTCTACAAATTACTACGTAGACAATTCACAAGGAAAGTCACAAGACAAAGTTAGTTCTGGTAGTAGTCTATCTTTGGCAATAGGAACGTGGGGAGTCTAATTTTGATTTGCGCAAAAGTAACAATTACTA
Organism: Atrina japonica; assembly: GCA_030159075.1. Lineage (NCBI taxonomy): Eukaryota > Metazoa > Mollusca > Bivalvia > Pterioida > Pinnidae > Atrina > Atrina japonica. Next base: position 145,771 of record BROG01001005.1, on the reverse strand, counting down.
TTGAAAAGCAATGTCTTTCTTACTAGTAACATCATCACTGGTTATCAAGTCCGAGCTTCGCAGCGTAATTGATTTGGGTAAAGATTCGTGTGCTAAAAAACACTTCGAACTTTATTTTGAGATAACTTCTATGCTGAAAAGAGTCTTCCGTCACGGAAGTGTTCAATTTCCAAATTTTAACTGTCCTTGATGTTTTGTATATTTTCTGTCTTTCGCAAAAAGGGAATTGTACTATTAGTTAATCCATAGTATTGCATGGGCAAGTGCGTAGTAAGATTTCAGAAAGTATTAGATAATTTTCGTAAGTCGGACGTTTTACGAAGTATTCTAAGACATTATAAGACAAACTAACTATGTTAGAGTTCTTATTTTTCATTGTGAAATGTGTTCGAAATCATTAAAACCATTGTGAAATCATTTAGCTCATAACAATTCTAAACTGATAAAAACTGAAAAACAACGGAAAACGTCTACATCAGAAACATTTTAATTGTAATGACATCGATATACAAATGTCTTTACAACACAATTAATGATTTCGTTTATATCGAGCAAAGATTAGTTTTGTATAGCGTTGAGGGAACTACTTATCAATGGAAACGCCAATTTTGATTGCAAAACATCATAATCTATAGCATTGTGGTGCCCTAGTATTATTCGGAAATAAATGAAATAGAAATGTCATTTTGCCTAATTACAATATTTGAATATATCTGCACGAACATTTTCATTTTATGTGTATTTCCGATGCATTGTGTGTATGATTTGTAAATATATATTGTATATTTTCATGATATTTATCTTGAAATACGTTGTCTGTATTTCTCAGTTATTTATATAAGTAAAATGTTAATTTTAACTAGTTATTTGTTGAACAGGTAAACTCTAATTTCAAATTTTACAGAAATACAAACCTGCAGATATACATATTCTTTATAGAGTGTTACTAAATAGCAATCCACGGATTCATTGCGCTGAACCAAATGAAGCATGTCTAATTAATAATTTCAAAATGGCATGTAAATGTTGTTGTGCAATGGATCAAGTTGTCTTACAATTAGGTCAATTACTTATTTGCATCGTATGTATTTTCTGAATCATGAAGGCGTTTTAAAGCAATAGAATATCAGAATATAGAACATTTATTGAGAGGATGCTTTGAAGTGAGTATCTAATAATTTCTTCAAAAGAAGACCAGTATACTGTACGGTTAAAATCGGACGATGCCGAAAAGACTGTTTAAATACTGAAGTCTATCTTCATATCATCAAATTGACAATGACACCAATAATCAGGTCCAAGTAGTAAGTATGTTAAACGTAATACAAAAGTTAAAGTCTGCAAGAAAAGCCAAAACAAACGCCCAAGACAATCGTTTCTGTCAATAAGACTTCATCAACTGAGCTCAAACTTAAAATAGATGTATAGTTCTGAAAGAGACAAAGAAGCAACATACAGAGTGATTAATTGTAAATGTATTGAGTAATCCGTCTATGAGTTAACAATGTCAGAAAATGATTATTTTAGTTTTTGAAGAGTTCAGATGTGACACAGCGGTCCTATTAATACGATATATCATTTAAGTATAAAATAAGCAGTGTGTACTGAAATAATCAGCTGGCATCCAAATCTAGTCAATGATATGATAACCACAGTTACAGCACATGTTACAAAACAGTCTACACTAAGGCCATAAAACAATTATTTTTACTTCCGAGTTATAGTGATATGTCAATTGAGGGCCATTTGGACAAAACTATGTCAAGAGAACCTTGCCATTTAGGACATGCTGATAAAAAGGAGACAAGAGGATAAAGCATGAAGCAATACGAATTTTACAATTAATGAAATGACGAAAGAGAGATTGGAAACCAAATCTATTTCAAGTTAAAATATTTTTTCAACTGAAATTGTGTTTAGCTGATAACATCTATAAAATCATAATTCCCGGAAGTCAAAATGGATCGGATAACTTAAGTTAGTACTTATATTATTTAAGATATTTCCCGCCAAAATGTCTTGCGTTGTAGATATGCGGTGTTGAGAGGATGTTTTCACGACCAATATCCAGCAATTATCTATCTATTGTTTTATCAAGACTTTACGTAATATAAATATAGAAGAAATAAGCATCACCAGAACGCAGTATTACTATGTCTGAAAATATAATTTAACAAATATAATTTCATGAAATCAATTAAAACATATTTCTCCAAGATTTGTTATTGATAGTACTAGGTAAAGTATGTATATCACGTGGAGTGGGCAAACATCACCTAAACTGGCACCATCTAATATTATATCACGCACAGAAATGTATTATTGTAAAATATGTATTGCACTTTCACGCTGTAATAGTTGCAGAAATCACGAACTTTAGAGCCTTCGTAGATGTAAATACCAGTTGCTACACAGTTATAGAGATATACATTGATATAATTTCAAAAATCGTTTTCAGCGAACGGCTGATTCCATTTTGAATTATTGCGCTGTTAGGCGATTAATTAGTGATTCGTTATTTAATTGTTACTATAATAGACCTATTGTTATCTTACTTTTGTACAGATCATTAATGCATCACCCAACAACTGATCTGGACACGTGATCCTGGAGGATGTTACTCTCGTAAATACTGATGGTGGTAAAAAAAATAATCATGAAATTGATGATCGTGTTGTTGTTTACTTGTGTAATTATCGCTGTATGTTGAAAGTATTTTGTATGTTCATGTATTGGAGACATCGAATTCCCATTGGAGATGTACCGACAAATTAACTGAAAAGACGTGGTAGAATTGTCGTAATTTATATATTTTTGACAATTGTATCAAAAGGCATTATTTTCCTATTAGAAAAGAATGATCACATTGTCAATATGGCTTAGGAATACCTATTTCATTTGAAATTTATTCTTAAAGCTGTCATATAAACTTTTAAACTATTTTCGATTTCGAAAAAAATACGAAAAATGTTTTGAAATATCCTCAACGGTTACTAGTTGAAATAAATTTCTAGACACGTACCTCGACAACGCTCAGATCACCTGCTATATGACTTCTAAAATGAATCGAAGACACGAAAGACGGTTGTCAACTCGGAAATATAAATTTACAACACTCTATTCGTGCTTATAAGATAACTCGTACCCATAACAAATAATTTGACAAGAATATTTCACATAGATGTTTCCTTTAGAGTTTATCGATATCATCTTTTTAAACAATATGAAATGGCTACCCGGTTAACGGCCGACTGTTCTGTGACCTGATTGTTCATTTTGCCGAGTGCGCCAAAATGTGGGACGCAATGTAAACATCATTACGAAATACTGACAGAATTTATATTAACATTAAAAAAGAATACCATTTTATGGATACTAAATTAATGAATAGAAAACTAATTATAAAATCTATTAATAACGTATTTTCATTGAATTCCTAAATGTTTCATTAGTGCTGAATGTTAATGATTACAGTGTTTGTTTTGATTACAAGTAGATTTCGTCTGTCTGTTGTTTTGCTTTCGGAGGGCAGGTGTGGAATGAAGGTCGTGCTACAGTGTCGCCATCTACTGCGAGCCGATTTCTATTGATAATATTTAAAAAAAAAAAAGTCTGTCGATCGAAGAAATAAATCGAAAAAAAAAATTATATTGTTCAAAATTAATTTTTTTTAAAAGTTGATACGGCAGCTTTAAGAAACAAATACAGATGTAGGCGTTTCAAATCATTTTGTTTTAACGTAAATTACTTTAAAGTCCATACCAAAATATTACAATCAGAGTAAATCCTCATTATTTTATTGTTGTAATACCAAATATCTTCGAAAATTATGTTGGTTAAAAACTTACTTTGACAAAGTAAAACATGAACTAATGGTCAGCTTAGGAAGAGATATGCAGGTTTTAAAGTCAGTTGATTAGTTTATACCATGCCTGATGCAGGACAATCTTATTTTGATATAATTGAACTTTTCCAGAGAATTTCATGAACTTCTACCCAGCTTCTGTTCACTGAAATTATATAATTCGTGGCGTCGTTCATTACGTAACAATCAGGACGCATTGTGTGAAAAGAGTGTTGGCGTAAATGACGCTTGGTGATTTCGTTATTTGAAACATAATAAAATTCACGCAGATTTGGGTATTTATGTTGTATTAATTAATTATGTTTGTCACATCAAAGCAAATACAAAACTAACAAAACCCAAAAATCAAAAAAGAAAATTTTGACACCATTCATAACTTTCTACAATAACTCCTTTAAGTCATTCACCCCTAAAGACACATTTGGACTAGTCAAAGTAATTGATTTACAGAAGAGTCCATTGCTTTTCAGGGGATAATGAGTTGACAATGATCATTTAGGTTCAGTGTTTTAGTCCTGTCTCATTCCACTTTTTTCAGGCCTATTTGTCTATTCAAAAAGACCATTTTCTGTAGTTAGGATTTTAGCTAAACTGATGAAGTCTTAATAACAGAAACAATCGTTTTGATCAACTAGTTTGTCCCTACCACCACCGATAAAAGATTGAATATGTTCTAAAAAAAATACCGTATACCTGAAAATAATCGCTCTAATTTAAATTTCGCCATTTTTGCCCTTAGACAATAGGGCGAATTTAAAATGGAATCGAAATTTCAAGCTAAATAATTGAAGTACTCGCAATACATGTTGTCCATGACACTATCATTGTTTAGGGTAAAGTCAAGACAAGGTGAATGTGTCTTGTGCCAAACAGGGCGAAAAATAACCAGAGGCGACAATGTCCAGGTATACAGTATTTCAATTGTTGATAAAACGCATTGCATTAAAACACAACAATTTGAGTGAGTAAGATATTTCTTTATATGTGATATTTCATTGATAAAGCGATCATATCAAAGTATTTATGGATATGTAATATTTTATACAAAGAGGTGAAAAGTTATATTTATGCCTTTCCGGATCGGAAATCTACAAATTTATTCAATACTCAAAGTATACTATTTTTCCATCATTTAAAGATAAAAAACCCATAATTTATGCTGAAACTGGACATTTTTGTGCATTAAAAAAATGTTATAAAGTTATTGATAGGGATGCCAATTACAAATTTGAGAAAGATTAGGGATATAAAAAATTAGATTGCATTACATTACTAACATTTTAGTACCATACTCGGGTCTGTTTTTGTTTCCATTGTTAATGGAAAAGCACAATTGACCCAATGTTTTAGATGTGCATTAAAACAAAGTACTATGTTTTACAATGCGATTACGATAGTGAAAAATGTTTGGAAAAAAGTGAAGTGTGAGTGTTGATTAAAATTTGTCGCTACTTTCTCCAGACCTTTCATCGATCACGTCATTTGTTTGAATGGAAAGCCATTTCATATTTTAAATACTTTCATACTTCCGTTATCTGAGTTCTGCTGTACATTTAAGACTTTTAATATGGAGAAAACAGTGGACACAAATGCTGATAATAATTATATTTATTTTACACAATAACTTACAAACCATCATTATGATTGTTATAAATATAATATATTGATAATAATTTTTAATATTATCAAGTGAAATCACATAGTGAGGACCAGGATATATTAGGGAATATTTAATAGGATAAAATTAAAATTAGAATAACATGATTTATTTATTATTTAATGGAAATAATTCTAATATTACAATAATGACGGATAATAATATGAATAAAGGGATAAGAATAATTATATTGATATATATTGATATGATTAATATAATATTATGGATGGGAAATAATTAAAGAGATATTAAATTATTGAATGATAATTATTAATATAAAATAATGGATTTTAAATAGATAAATAACTAGAATATTATGCCCAAATAATAATTAGAAAAAGGATGACAATAAAGATGATAAATAATATCAGATAAGGATACAATTATTGAGTAATTAATAGACTAAAAATTAGGGAATATTGATAGATATAATACTATATATATTATTGAAAATAATAAGGATATATTAATTAGATAGACTATAAAAATGATAATAAAGTAATGAGAATAATTTGATTATAAATGAGTTGATATTTATAAAAAAAAATTAGGAATATGAATAGGAAAATGGACTATAGAATGATTAATATATATATATGGGATTTTTTTTTTTGTTTTTTTTAGGAAGGATAAGGGTACAATTGAACTAGAGAGGAGGGAAATTATGGGAATATAAAGATGGAATGGAGGAGATTAAAGGGGGATGGGGTTATATTAGGATAATTAAGTATATTTATCCCCCCCCCCACCATAAAGAAATATAATATTATGATGGGGGATTGATAGGATAGATTAGAAATCTAAGAATTGATATTTAATTAATAATTAATAAGGTATTTAGAATATAAGATTATTATATATTATACCGGATTTAAAAAATAAAGATTGTATTAAAATGGGGTAAGAAAAAGAATTTATTTTAATAAAAATATATAATATAATATTGGATTTAAAGTAAATAATGGAATTGAACTATAACTCAATTATGAATGAAATATAAATTAAATATAGATAATAAGATACTAATGATAAAGGGATTAGGAAAGGAAATATATGAAAATAATTGAGATAGATGAAAAATTATATTATATGATGATGGATACATAGGGATATTGGAAAAATTAGATTTTAAAAATGATATAAAATTTTTAATTAATTTTAAAATTTGGTTATATAATGATGGAATATATAAAAAAATAGGAATAATAATGATATATTAATATAATTGAGATATTGATGAATGAGAATGATATTAACAGGAAATTAGTCGATAAAATATTGAAAATCATATCATAAAAGAATATGAAAACATATATATGATTAAAATATAATTGGAGTATAATATAACGAATATATATTATATAATTGAAATTGAATAAACAATTATAAATTTTAAAATATTGAAGAATAGAATAGATATAATATATATAATTGGAATCATGATAATAATGGAATTAAATGATGGGAGAAAATAATTAGATATATTATAAATATATTAAATTAAACTAAGGGAGATATTTAAAAGGAGAAAAATAAAAGATGTCTAAGATGGAAGTTAATGATTTATAGAATATTGATAATTTTATGAATAAAAAAAAAATTGTTTTAAATAAGAATGATATTGGACATTATGAATAATGAATATTTTTTGAATATAATTAACAAAAATAATGGAAAAAAATACTATTTAAAATTGAATGAAATTATATAAATGGAAAATAAATTTATAAAGGATAGATAGAAGATTATATAAATTTATATCATTATTAATAGGATGGAAATAAATAAATAGGAATAAGAAAATATTATATAATATTAGATTGATATTAATATATTAGTTTTATAAATATATATGATTAGATTAGATTTAATATTTATGATTCTGGAAAAAATTATATAAGAATATATTATTTATTTTTGGGATACGAGTTATTATATGATTTAACTGTATATTTAGAAAAGATATATTATGAGAAAAAATATATATTTAATATATTAATGGATTACTGATCTGGATTAATAAGATTAGATAAAGTAATATTTATATCTAAATGAAATGATATATTTATATTATAAATATAATAGAACGAAAAATATATATTCGAATGTTAGAATATCATTGGGAGAGTTATGGGAAAATATAAATCGGATGTGGGAAATAAATTTATAATTTATAAAATTGATAATAAATAGATATTAAAATTAGATATAGATAATAAGGAATTATGATACGGATATATAAAATGATATGAATATATGAGGAAAAATAAGGATAGGAAAATATTATAGAAATAATTAAAATTAGAATTATGGAGATTAATATGAATTTCAGGGATTATTAACATATATAAATTAGATATTGATTTAATAAATATATAATTTGATATTTAATATTAATAATTATAGGAGGGATATTATTTTTTTTTTTTTTTTTAACTGAGAATTATATTAAATATACAATTAGACACGATAATATATAATATGGGAATGGATAGATATTACTTTATATGATATAAATAAAAGAAAAGATTATAGTATTATGGGATATATTTAATGACATTAAAATTTTGATATATTGGAATCTAAAATATTATAACATAGTGATATATTAGTATTATATTTGAGATTGAAGAATAGAGACATAAATAATATTCATTATCACGAATAAGGGATATTGATTATGATGAAATAAATCTAAATGATATATATAAAATAAAATTAATTATAGAATAAATGATATATCGAATAAATATAAAAAATAAATATATATAATTATATAGAATATCGACTCTATATATATATTCGATTATATATAAATTAATGGATGAATATGAAAACAAAAGGATCTGATATATAAGATAAGATTAGAGAAAATATTGATATAGTAGTGTACTAGTAAATAATCATATATGACCGGAATGAGTAATGGGGATAATATATTGGTATGAGGGGATAGATATATAAGAATGATTATAAAATTTATATTATATATAATAGGGATGATACTATATATAGGGAAATTTATGATGGGAATATTGAATTTATATTAAAAAATAATTATTCTTATATAAAATGGAATGATAAAATTTATAAAATTAAACTTGAAAAGAAACGAAAATATATGTGAATGAATTTGGGGGATATAGAATAATTAAATGGATATTTAAATTTTGTACAATAGATTAAAATATTGCATGGATAAAATATAAGGATCTAAGATAGAATTATAATTAGGGAATTTGGAAAAGAGATTATAGAATTTATAAATTTGGATGAAATAGAATTATTAAATATATTCAATAATAATCATATGAAAATATAATTAGATATAAAGACTTATATTAAATATTTATATTGGGAATTATAAAATATAAATATATTTATGAAAATAAAGATGTTATATGAGATAATAATTAATAAAGGACTATGATGGGGGGATTTTTTGTGGAAAATATGATCCTACTATATTACAAAATAATTGGGACTGAGGAATATGAGAAAATGGGGGCTTATGCTTATTAAATGATAAAAAACAAAAATATACAGGAAAATATTGATAATATTTATTTTGATGATTAAAAGTTTTAATATAATTGATATAATATAATTATTTATATATAATATTTTAAGGCATATAACAAAAAATTTTAAATATGATATTAGACTAAATATTTTTATAATTGATATGAATATTATAGATAAAACAAGGGAAAGCAATATTATGGAGATTTACTTAATAATAAGGATTAAAATATTTATGAATTATTAGTAAATTTTAAACGGGATAATATTATTATAATAGAATAAGTATACGATTATTGGATTGTTTTATATTATAAGAGATGAATGAAAGATTATAGAATAATAAAAAAATTAATAAGTAAATAATAAATAAAAACATAAAATATAAGAGAAAAAAATGAATATAAAATGATATAGATTTATACCATGAATATATAAATATATTAAGAATTTTAATATGATATGAATTAATGGGATAATATTTACATTTTAAATTATAATAATAATATAAATTAATAATATATATTTTATTATGTATTATGCATATTGATTTGATAATTCTATTAATAGAATATATATAATGAAAAGGATTATATTGGGGAATATTATATAATATGATTGTAATCAAAAATTATCAATGAATAGCTATGACTATATGGGAATGAAGATTTGTTAGTATAAGGAATTATATAATTTATTATATATATTACTGATAATAAATAGAATATAATATTTATAATAAATTTAGAAACATGTAGATTATTATTAGATAATATAGAATTATTGATATGGAAAGGGAATTATAAAAGGGAGAGAATGGAAGAAATATAATGGGGAAAATAATAATAGTATTAATTCTTTACGTTAATATTTAAGAACATAAATGGATATAATATATTATGGGAGACGATTATTTATTAATATATTATTAGATATATGATATTGAATAAGTTATAAATATATTATGAAGAGATATTGAGTAGATTAACTGGATAATAGAAATGAATATATTAATTACTTATTGGAATATTTTGGAGTTAAAGATATGAAATAAATCTTAAAAGATGATATAATGAGATATGATATTTTACATTATTGGATAAATATGATTGAGATATAGGGGGATGAAAGTAGAGAAAGAATAAATAATATGATTGGATATAAGAATATTTTAGATAGATAATATTATATATTGATTTGAATATAAAAAAACTGATGTGTTTAGATATGAAAATGAATATATGAGATAAAAGAAGAATTACTGTTATTTAATTATAAAGAAATTAAGAAGATATAGGGAATTGAGTTGGGATACTGAGATAAAAAACCCATAATTTATGCTGATACTGGACATTTTTGTGCATTAAAAAAATGTTATAAAGTTATTGATAGGGATGCCAATTACCACTCATTTGAAGAAAGATTAAGGGATATAAAAATAGCTTGATTACATACTCACATTTTAGTACCATACTCGAGGTGTTTTTGTTTTCATTGTTATGGAAAAGCACAAAATTGACCCAGTGTTTAGATGTGCATAAAACAAAAGTACTATGTTTTACAATCGATTACATAGTGAAAAATGTAGAAAAAAGTGAGTTTGAGTGTTGATTAAATTTGGTACGCTACTTTCACCAGACTTTCATCGATCACGCATTTGTATGAATGGAAAGCCATTTCATATTTAAATACTATCTACTTCCGTTATCTGAGTCTGCTGTACATTTAAGACTTATAACTATGAGAAAACAGTGGACACAACTGCTGATAATAATTATATTTATTTTACACATGATAACATCATTTTAATTCTAAATTCTTCAAAAGGTAATATAGTCATCTTTCACAGTGGTTACTCTAAGGCGGATTTGCCTATACATTACGATTTATTATTTGGCCTTGAATGATACCATTTGTCTTTAGAAAATATACATTTAACTTAAATTGAAGCTCAACTGATGATGTCTAATTTACAGAGACGATCGTCCTGGGCATTATAACTTTGGTATATTGTTTATAATATTGATCTTAGTCTATACTATGTTAGGTAATTATCATATTTAAAAGAAAACGATTGTAATTTTGACAGTAAAGGAATGTTGATTTCAACAAAAAGCAAGTGTTCACTTTTTAGTCCAAACACGACACGACAAGTTGATTTCAAATAACATTAAAACCTATGTAAAAATCATACGTAAAGAAGGTAAAGTGAAGCCCCCCCGGACATCGTGTTGTTAATTCAAATTTGTCAAACATCACAACAAAATAACAATAACCAAACCAGTAATAAAAACTCGTAATGCAAGTAAAGTAAAAAATTGTCAAGTGTAGGTTGCATTATGACTTTGTTACTAACATGGAGAAGTAACCAGATTTAGGAGAAATGTAACACATTTTGACTTGCAACTTATGTTGAAATATAACACATTTTGACGTGCGCTTTCGACTGATTATAATGTAGTGAGAGTTCTATGACCAAATCTGCCGTGACACGGGATTTCAGTTTTAAGTTTCATCCGAAAAATCCGTTTTCACTTCTTAGGTCGATGTTTTGGTAAGGAACAGTTACTATCTATTTAACAATGTCTTAGGTATGAAATTTGCTCCTTCGAACCAGTGACCGTCTGCTTGTGGGACAAATACTCTAACTGACTGAGCTATTGTGGCAGGTCAACCAAATAATGAACGCATTTTATTGAGTGGGCTGTTAAACAACAATAAAACAACAACAACATATGCAGATACATTACTCGTTTATTTTTATAATTAAAGATATATACACTATCTCAGATACTAAAGTATACATCTATAGGATATCCAGGACACAGATACAAATCCATGGAGGAGTAAGCATCCCTGTCGACCGGTCACACCCACCGTGAGTCCACAGTCAAGTCCAAATGAAATATGTAATTGGTACAGACGTCTCAATAACCGCCAACAAAAATCAACTCAACATCCCCCCGTGAAACAGAGTAATCGCAAACAAGACTATTATACCGACCTTAAAATTTGCAGAACGTTGACATCAAACGCGGTTTTCGATATCCCTGTGTCAATAATTTGTCAGTGAGTAGTTTACATGTGTATATTAAATGTTCATTGGTTGAACATGCCCTGGCATATCGGATCATTTGTGCAATATAAACTCCATATGCGGGTGACTGTGGGATATTACTACATAAATGTGGAAAATTTACAAATGGAAAGCCGAAATCGTTGCGTTTGTAGTATATAGTTGCCAATTTCTCGTCTGTATCTATAGTAAGTAAGATGTGTAAGTATGAAGCGTGTGTGCTTGATTCTGTTGTATCTTAAATTTCTAGTTCGCTGGGATATATCGCATTAAAAAGATTTAATCTATTTACACTGCTCAATATTGTATAGTTGGATAATGTGTGACTGAAAAGCAGAAGGCCAATTCGCGGTACTTGATAATGCAGAATACTTCACAATTAGGGGTGTCTGATCCATCACCATGCGATCGATATGAAAGTCAAGGGTTCAGAGATCACGTGTCACGGCAATGAGTGTAACTGCATTGGTGTCAATTTACAGCGTGGGTCAACTCTTGTGGTATCTATAATTGGTGACGTCACAATACAAATGGCGAGTTCTTGTCAGGAAGTTAAACAAAAAAAAAAAACTTTATTGACCAGATAATATCAGTCTACAAGATAATACCAGGACATATTGTTATACAGTGTCGATATAGATAATATCAGTCTACAAGATAACTCCAGGACATTTGGGGGATAGAAAGAGTGTCGATATAGACAATATCAGTTTACAAGATAACTCTAGGACATTTGGGGGATAGAGTGAGTGTCGATATAGCCAATATCAGTCTACAAGATAAGTCTAGGATATTTTGTGATACAGTGTCGATATAGACAATGTCAGTATTTCAGATAACTCGAGGACATCTGGGGATTGGATGTGTGTCGATATAGAGAATATCTTTGGGACATTTGTCGATAGAGTGTCGATATAGAGAATATTAGTCTACAATATAAATCTAGGACATTTGTCGAGAGAGTGTCGATATAGAGAATATCAATCTACAATATAAATCTAGGACATTTGGGGTTAGAGTATCGATAAGGTTTACAGATCTATTCCTGTAGAAAATATCATTTCAAGGCAAAATGTCGACAAGGCTCCAGGGTCTGGTACCATAAAAATTAGGAATGTACTTATATCTGAGAATATTCTTAAATTGGTCTGCTAAGCCAGGATTAGTCAGATTTGAGAACAATTTTTAGACTTAAGTACGTCTAAAGTTTAATGCCGCCAAGCAAAGATCTATCTTTTCCTGTTGTTTATATTAAAAGTGACGTTTAATGACAAAACACTGAAAATCTTTATCGTTTTGTTTACGTAGACTTTCCTGTGAGCATTTTCGTGCCCAGCAAATTTAATTTATATACAATTTGGATTGGAATTAAATTCTGACTTTATAATACATTTATTCTAGTTATATGGCTTATTCATATCAGAGATAACGATTGAAAAGAAATTGAAAATGCAGTAATGACATCATAAGAGGTCAACTGTATATTAAGTTTCATTTGAACTGGACTTTTTAGGAATGTTTTTCTCTTTTACAATTGACAAAATAAATTTAATTGCAAATAATTCCAAAAAGAGTAAAACGCACCAAACATGTCGAATAAAATGAAGTATACACGAATTTATTTTAAATGGATGGTTTTTACCTGAATGATACTGTCTACTACTTTTATGTAAGATATTGTATACAAAAATTGATTCAAGTAAGAATGAATGGTTTGCATACAATTCTATCCTTTGATTTTTTGTAAAACATAACAGTAGAAAAGTCTAGAAACATTCATATATAATGAACCATATTTATCAAACAATTAATGGTAGTTAATTGAGTACTAGCTGTGGGTCTTTTTTTTCATAATGATGTAACAAATGTTTATATAATAAATTGTTTGCCAAAAATAAGTTCTCTTTAGATAACAATGTTAAGGAATATATAAATGACTTATACACTACATCTACAATGGTTATATATTAAACAATTAACATAACATGTACATTAAATTGTATGTTAAATGACCTCTTCAAATACATAAAAATAAACCAATGAGGACGTCGTACAAGACATTCCTGAACATTTGCACAAGGATAAAAAAAAAAGACAAAAACAAAAATAAGAACAACAACAATAATTACAAAAAGATGGAAAATGTGAAATAATAATGCACGTGGATATATGCAAGTCATGCATGGTAAGGTATTCTTTATTGTCATCTGTATTTGGATAATCACGTGTATAAAACATGGAAAACAAGCATGCGGAAGTAATTAAACCACACACACACACAAATACACATATACATAAACACACACACAATAACAAACACAGACACATACACAGACACAGACAGACAAATACACACACAGACATACATACACACACATGCAAAAACTGTAAAACTATAAAAACAAAACATTATATGATCAACATTATATGTAAATATCTGTAAATTCTTGTTCAACATTTATATTTATATAAAATACACGCCATATCTATATGTCTCAAAAAGTATTTATTCCAGTACATATTTATACGCACTGACACGCATATATATATATATATATATATATATATATATATATATATATATATATATATATATATATATATATATATATATATATATATATATATATATATATATATATATATAAATGACCTTTTGTCGTAAATAAGGCAACTGCGAAACATTTGCAGTAAATGGACTTTGAATTATTTTGCTAAATTGCCAATTGCTTTCTGATTGATATGTATAGTAACACAGAAGTGAGTGCACATAAAAACAGAGACTTAACATGAATACATACAAGGTCTACCTAAAATAAGGATATATAAAGATATTTCCTACATAAGACAAAAAAGCATGGTGTCTGACGTTTTGTCTCACATACGGTTCAATTAATAACGGCAGGGGTGACGATAGAATATATTAATGACAATATTGTGTTTTTCCTGCTATACTTACCATCTAAGAACAATGAACAGTACTTGTTTCTTCGCGCTTACATTCTGCAAACATAAGTTTGCCATTTGTACAAATATCGCCATCTTGTAACAATCTGTGTGCTATTCTTTTCTGACCAACTAGACAGCATGGACATACGTTTATCTTCATGTATCTCTGTGATAATTCTGGCTTTTCTTTCTGCAAGTAAGTTACCTTTTATAAAATTTATTTTATCTCTTAAATTGTTCTCTGAAACACATTTTTTGATGACAAAAATGTTGAAGAAATATGAAAAGTCTCAAGATACCAGGTATAAATTATTAGGATGTCCAGGATAAAAAATTCTATAATTGAAAATCAAGGTGGTATTACTCACGCGATTAAGAGAGATAGCAGGCTTCAATGGTAGATTATTATATTTCTAAAGCATTGGCTATGTTTACCAAAAAATTTATTTTGATTTTTTCTACTTATACTACTTGTACTTTATGTACAATAACAAATAAGAGGCATAAAAAATCTCATATTCCTATATATTTTTGTACAAATAGTAATGTAGAGTTAATCAATTACAATTAAAAAAAATATATATATACCTGGGTTTTTCCAGCAATTTTAACAAAAAACATAGGAATTTAAGAATGCTTATGCCTGTGTTGATCTTTTTTGTTATCGCATATATCAAAATAAGTAGAAAAGAGCAAAACAAAAATTTGTCAAAAAAAAAAAAAAAAAAAAGAACAGCTCATGCCCCTTTATTGTTACTGGCAAGTGATTTGATAAATATTTTGTAACAAAACTAAGGTAAATATGAAATGTATATCATCTTTAAGTATTCTGAAAAAAAAAACGTTTACCCGGGTCTTTACCCGGGTAACCGGGGTTTCTCCTCCACCAATAAAAACTGGACGCCATCATATGACTGAAAGATTGTTGAGTATGGCGTAAAACAAAAAAATCAAATCAAATCGAGTAAAAAAAAACATACTCTGTATTGGTTTTTTAAATACATAAATAGTTGTCCTTTTTATCTTCTTTTGTAATCATTTATATCAAAATTTTATTTTTCAATTTCACAAAAATAAAATTGAAATTGAAAACTTACAAAGCAGTGATTAAGCAAAGTGTCAAACGAGAGGAAACGAGAAGAATAACTGGGTAACTCACCAAATATGCTCTATCAAAACATTTCACAACACCTTCTGTTTATTTTAATGATATATAAATTAACAACAACAACAAAAACGACAACAAAAACGACAACAACAACAACAGAAATATGTTACACCGTTGAATTAATTAAAATTACTTCCCGTATATGACGCACGAGAATATAAACACCTATGGCGCCCGCACGCGCTTTGCATGATCTATATACAAAAGGGCAGAAAATGACAAGATTAGGGTTTTTGGTTATTTTTATTGTTTAAAGTCGTTCAATTCGTCTGGTAATTACCAAAGAAATAATTTTAAGCGGAAGTAAAGTTTTGATTTTACTTCCTGGTGACTATGAGATATCATGTCTAAGTATTTATCATAAAACAAGCATATTTGACTTCATTAATTTCATCTATTTGTGATAATGTCATAATTACATCAAAATCATTTTGTTACTTGTCATTGATTGACAAAAATAAACCTCTGCACGAATGATACTTTAATGAATAACAGAATAAATACATGAAGTGGGTAAATATTCTGCAAAGTCAGATAACACTCTATATATATATATATCCTCATCGCCCCAACAGACCATAAAAGACTGGTCTAAGACAATCGAAATGCCACTTAGATATTCTGTGGTGAAAGGATTAATACTCATTTTTACTTAGGAGGTCGTAACAGAATGAAAGGAAATTATCCGATGAACCATTGGAAAACCTACATACTTGATTTTATCTAACATAATTGTGACTCAAAGTATTATAAAAAAAAAAAACTTGAACTAGAGTGAAATGTATTCTGAAGCGAAAGTAATTGTAACGGGGATGTGTGTGTTAAAGGAGTATTTACCACTAGGCACTGCCAAATAGTTATTTTCTCCCTTAAGTCCGAAAATAAATATTATCTTTTCTAATCATAAATAACAAAAACACAAATATAGGATGTGTAGCTCGTTATATTTTGGCAAATACATATACCAAAATATTGATATACATCTACTGTTATTTTACAATCGTATTGAACAAATCAAAACAATACACACAACTACTATGTCATAACATAATTTTTCCCCTAAATCTCCTTCATCGACAATGTTAGCCGCCCAGAAAAAACCAATTAAATGTTTAATCATGGAAACCTGTGTCCGATGGCAGTGCAGACCATTATCTCGGGACTATAGATGATCGAACCTCATCTAGACCTGGGGATTTGCATGAAATAAATATAACATTGTATATATATACATATACATGTAAAGTCATGTGTTATTTAAGTGTAGATAAATAAGATATTGTAGGGAGGAAGGGTGGGAAATTATGATCTATCTAAAATACATATATCCTTTTCCTTCCGATAACGAGCTCGCAATGAGAAAAAAACCGCTCAGATACCTGCATAACACACATTACGCTGAAAAATCTTGTATTTCACGTGGAAATTCTATCTTACAGGTAAATAGTAAAGGGAGATAATTCAAATTATAATCAGAAAAAAACGGTATTTATATAACGAAAAGAAATTAATTTCTCGTCATAAACGTACACATTTTGATATTCATGATCTCAAAATTTCTTTTATTTAGATTATGTTATCATATCGTTGTCGTTCTTTTATGTAAAATTTCCCAGAAATATTTAACCTCTGGTAATCTTTAGATGATAAATAAATAAATAACAGACACATTTTTTTATCATTCAGCAGTAAACTACAATTACGTATTGGCCCTAAACTTCTTGATACATACGGTTGTAAAAGCCATAATAGACTCTTTCACGTTAACTGCGGTCCTGTGTCTTTGAGTGCCAGAATGATAAAGATACCCGCAAAAACATAGACGTCGTTATAGTAATTGATTTTTACGTCTTTTTGCCGTTCAAAGTTACAGGACTGCAGTTATCGCGAAAGGGTCGATAATTGTAAAAGCAAAAATTGTACACACAAAAATGATAGCTGTTGTGGAATTCATCAATGATTATAAATACATAAACGGTGGATAACTATAGTGGAGTCATTCAGATTTTTATCAGTCAGATTTATGCTAGTATATTGAACAGTAGATAACTGTAGTGGAGTCCGTCAGATGTTTGCTAACACATAGAACAGTGGATAAATGTAGTGGAGTCCGTCAGATGTTTGCTAACACATAGAACAGTGGATAAATGTAGTGGAGTCCGTCAGATGTTTGCCAACACATAGAACAGTGAATAAATGTAGTGGAGTCCGTCAGATGTTTGCTAACACATAGAACAGTGGATAAATGTAGTGGAGTCCGTCAGATGTTTGCTAACACATAGATGATACTTAACTGTAGTGGAGTCTGAAAGATTTTACTAACACATAGACGATATATAACTTTAGTGGGTCTGTCAGATGTTTACTAACACATAGACGATAGATAACTTTAGTGGAGTCTGTCAGATGTTTACTAACACATAGACGATAGATAACTTTAGTGGGTCTGTCAGATGTTTACTAACACATAGACGATAGATAACTTTAGTGGGTCTGTCAGATGTTTATTAACACATAGACGATAGATAACTTTAGTAGGTCTGTCAGATGTTTACTAACAAAATGTATAACTACAATTAAGTTCGTCCGATAGTACAAACACTTGAATTATCAAAGGTTTCTAAAAAGTAGAGATAAGAGCAGGTGTCCGGAAGAATTATCATTTACTGAATGGTCTTATAGGAATCCGGAAATAATTTAAGTCGACAACGATAGTTTAATTATCACAATTGGACAATTCTATAAATATTAGATATGTAAAGTTATTATCTATGTCTATTCTTTAAGGACCACCACAAAATAAACAAGAGAAGAATTCCTTTTTATTTTGTAATCAATTGCATTTATCCACCTTCGTCATACCACGAAAACCGACGGTTCAGAAAGTTTGAGAGGGAAAGAGATTTAAATATAAAGACCTTATTCATGTGGTAAGCGTTTACAGTGGTCTAGTTTTAGAAAGAAACGTTCGACTTGCAAGCGTAATGTCGCAGGTTCGACTTTTAATTACGGGAACCACAACAATAGCTATTATTCATCTTTTGTCATATACTCGGTATGATAAGTGAAATATATGCTTCTTCCGAATATTAAAATTGTGGTCCGTGTCACGGAAGGCGTAGAACATGAAAGAACCATCGATGTATTGGCATGAGCCAGCTATATAGGTCAAATAGTCTGGTACTTAAACTACAGTTAGTGATATCTCCATATAAGTATTCTTGTCCGGAAGTTAAGCAACAATAACCTCAATGTGACTCAGTAGAATTTTGAAATTTTGAATTCTGGTCAAATTTTGAAATACTGATAAAGATTATTTATAGTCATACGGAGGTCTTTTGGTGCAGAACTGTGGACATGTGCCAAGTTCGCAGCAAAAGTGTAATATATATATATAAAGGCAACCTTCGCACTTCTCAAACAGGTAAATGCAAATACACTTTTGCTGCGAACTTGGCACTTGTCCATATATATATATATATATATATATATATATATATATATATATATATATATATATATATATATATATATATATATATATATATATATATATATATATATATATATATATATATATATATATCATATAAAACCACATTAAACAAAATATTGAGAAGTCATATTCTTCACATTTCAAAAAATTTTCACTGTAAAACAAATAGTTGTTGTTATAGTTTATTATTTCAAAGATTTGAGAATTTAAACAGTAAGTAGAATAACAATTTTACTTGTCAATATCAGGTGTTTTCATTAATAAATCTTAAACTTTCTGTTTAAAACAACAAATCTTTTAATTCTGATACAGAAAATTGAATTTCAGATAAACAATGAAAACTGTTTTTGATTCTTTTATTGGCGAAAATTCTATTGAAATACAATAAGAAATGACTTCACTGTATGCATTTGGCTTTTTTTCAATGTGGTTTTATGTGAAATATACAGTAAAACAATAGCGCCGAATATCTTTGCACGTCTCTGTATATTGATAATATATACATATGGGTTTACTATCCGTTCCATTGAATTTATTATTAGTAGTATTACCGAAACTTGTAAACTAAACAAAATAGGCAAATGACAAAAACAAGTCGAATTTATAAATGTGGGTAAATCTTTAGTTACATGTTCTCTGATCTCGCCTGATTTAAACTCAAGAGATATCTTTTATGGTATATATCCACACTGGACTGGATTAATAATGATAACCGAGTAATATATTAGATCACACATTCGTTACGATATATATATAAGTTAGAGAGTAACACTAGGCCAGATAATGTAACAGCTTTTAAGTATATGCTATAAATCATTAAGTACCATTAGTGCTTGACGTGACACACACCTTAATAGCTGAACAAGTAAGCATATGGGTTAATTAACAGATACGTACATCACGATAGAAGTACCTACCAATACACTTTAAAACATTTTTCTTATGTCTATGTTGGTTTTGCTTCACTAACATTAAAAGTTATGGGATATATATATATATATATATATATATATATATATATATATATATATATATATATATATATATATATATATATATATATATATTGATGATGATCATTGCGTGATGAGCGTTTGTAACGCGAAACACGTGTCGCAATGTAAGTTAATAAAACTTAAAACTGTTTTGTGGTGTGGCATTCTGGCATATCTATATATATATATATATATATATATATATATATATATATATATATATATATATATATATATATATATATATATATATATATATATATATATATATATATATATATATTGGTAAAAGCAGCTAATGCCCTTTTACATAACAGGGGTTTCAAGATAACCGGACTATAATGGTTATAAAGAAACTTGTCCTTGGAACAAAAATCATTTCAAATACAGCAGGATTTCAATATTTATGTATACATTATTTGCAATTTAAAGTTTGCTACACCAAAGACCGAAGTTCTTATTATATATTATACTTATATGTATCATTTATTGTCTGTTTATCCGCAGCAGTTTATTTGCAAAATGAATGATAACTAACTTGACGGGTTATTAGCAATTCGCCGTCAGCATGTAACTGGTTTATTTTTTTCAAATCGGGTACTTTTCGTTTAACACGCTTTATTTTCAACTCTCCCATACGACCTTCCATTTCATATGCATAAATCAATACCTGATGGCTAATCCATTTGAATGTACAAACAAATAAATGGCACCGTCTTTATACTCCAATCCTTGACGACCATAATAAAAAGGCCATTGTGTTTTCTTTCCGTACCTAGAACTCTATCCAGAACTGCTATAATATAAACCAGTCCTGCTAAAACACTCTGTACGCGAAATAAAATCTGAACGAAATTTAATTGCATCGGGATCGTCATTCATATTTGCTAATATCAAAGATAATATGCTTTGTCTGTCATTTACATCTTTCTGTCGAGAGGATGTGACGACAAATCGTTTTCTTGAAGTCCAGTGCATTTTGACGACACTTTAAATAAATACAGGGCTTTAAATATGTGTTATATGTAAATATAAATATTTCTGACTTGTAACCTTCCATGCTTCTTGGCGTAAATGTACCTGTATTGTCCTTAAGATAGGTAGAATACCAATTCTTTGCAATATCACATTATCTGTTACTATATCTGTCATCAAAACAAAAGTAATATATAGAGATTCATTACATGATCATTTGTATTTCATACCCCTTTTCACAGCGTTGAGAAAGAGTATGATATCAAAATTGTCATGTTATAAATTTTTTATCATATGTTAAAATTACAAATTAACATGCGTAACAAGATACAACAATTTCCTTCTCTGTCGACATAATGAAAATGGATTACGCGGAATGAGCAGTAACCCCAATAATTCATTCGTTATGTTCCGTTCACTACGATCATTGCATTATCGCCTGAATGCATTTACACTCGAAATGCTTCAGACCGGAAATTACTTCATATTGCATCGTGGGATTTTGTATACAATATTATAGATGGCTGAACACTAAGAGGAATTCAAAGTTACATGTAAAGAAAGCTGTCCTATCTTTAATATGATGCGATACAAAAATTAATCCAATTGTAAGCATTGTCAGCATTCGTTTGATATAAACAACTTGAAGACAGAACAAAGGCAAAAGGCTTTCCACCGGATATACCTATTGCGCATACCCAAAAGAATACGAAGCTGTGATTGGTTCCTTGTGTCAGGGAATGACTGACGCGATTTTATCGTTAACTCAAATAATTGCAGCGCATCCACTATCGTTTCTCAGGGTTTGAAGGAAACATGTTCATTGGTCTCGTCAGCTATGTACAAATTGTTTAGATCTATCAGAGACAACTATCAAGTTAAAACTTCGCACTTAATACTCTTGTGAAAGATCCATAATTACAAAATTTATTTTTTTCAATGCCTTCGACTGTAATAAGATGATTGTGACTTAAACGTCGAAGATAAACATGATTAGTGCTCCATGGCACATGTTTACAAACAATTTATAACTTCTCCTACTTTTGCTTTTAACGATTGTTAAGATAAAAAAATTCCATGATGCTCTAGGATAAATTATTTCCGGTTGACACACTTTTACTGTAAATGCATCAATGGAGCAATCGGAGATCGGCGGAAAATAACGACCGTTTATTTTATCGCATAGAGAATCCATTGATAGGATGCGAGAGAATTTGATACGGGATTTTCTTGAATAATTTAAGTTAAACGAGAAGACAATGGAATGTACCGGAAATGTCATTCGGAACCCGTTTTTCGAATTATAAATTGAGTTCCTAACACGGGTTGCATTACGAGAATAACTATTATTGATTTATTTGCGCACGTCACGTGATAATAACACGACCATAATCTATTGTTGTCTGATGATTGTTCGATTTTTATTTCAATTTATATAATTAAAAAAAAAATCACAATTTCATTTTACATTTTCATGCTCCATCCGAACCAAAAGCATCGCAATTTTTAAAAATATATTTTGTGTAACAAAATGTCAGCTATTGGTTGAAAATTGGAAAAATGTTCATTACTTTCCTAAAAATAGTTCATATATGTTCCATAAGCTGATTATACTATATCATTATTTCCAGACATTTGTCCAGTCCAAGGTCAATGGGGCCTTAATTTTGGTTGGTTTTGGGGAGATATGAAGTTGCCAAATGCAAAATCTGGATCAGTTACCAATATTCCTAAACAGGAAGATGGAGATGAACCAAGAAAGATTCGTCTTCACAGCGGATGGCTATTCAGAAAGAGTCAAAGTCGTCCGGATATTACATCTTCGGAAGAGGAATCAGAATCCGAGGAAATATCAGTCAAACAAAGAAAAAGCAATTTAAAGAAAAGAATCAAATCGAGGCTGCGTATGAGACAGAGGAAAAGCAAAATATCAAACAAACTCGCAAAAAGAATGCTAAAACGTAAACTACGAAAAATCTACAGATCAAGATTAAACAAGGTTCGGAGAAACAAAAAGCAAGATACTACCAGACATTTTACAAGACTTGCCAAAAGGAGAAACAATTTTGATTTTGATTTTGATTTTGATAGAGAATCAGAGACATTAAAGACAAGGAATAACGCAGAGAGCACCGATACCACTGATATACCAGATCAAATTAAGACACTAAGAAAAGTTGACACCCGGAAGCAGGCCAATACGGATACTACTGACCAACCAGATCAAAGTGAAACACTAGAGAAAGGTTATAGTAGGAATCTGGGCAATACGGATACTACTGGCCTACCAGATCCAGGTGAAACATTAGGGAACGGTTATAGTCGGAATCTGGGCAATACGGATACTACTGACCAACCAGATCCAGGTGAAACATTAGGAAAAGGTTATAGTCGGAATCTGGCCAATACGGATACTACTGACCAACCAGATCCAGGTGAAAATTTAGGGAAAGGTTATAACCGGAATCCGGCCAACACGCATACTACTGCAAGACTAAATCAAGGTGGATTACTTGGAAAAGGTCAAAACCAGAATCAGGCCAGTGACACAATACGTAACATGCCAGATCCAAGGAAACATTTTCGGGGAATTTCAAATTCCAAAGGTGTTAAATTAGGAAGAGGATATTCAAAACAAGATCCCGAATATACAGAGGCCCCCGATTATGAAACGACAGGAAGCAATTCAAGATCAAGAGCTCATTTAAATCGTCAAACTTCAATAACCAAAACTAATATCAAGGAAATCGTGCAAAATAATAAGAACATTGCAGCACGTGATTCCGAATCCTTACCAATCAATTCAAACTCTAGGAAAAATCTTAACCACAAGTCTTCAAAGTCTGAAAATATTGGAGACACTTCTTATCAACGTAGGAACAACCAGGCAAAAGGAGGGAGCGGGATTGACGTTATAGAAGCAAGGTCTGAATATAACGAAATAAACGCAGAGAGACGTGAACAGCAGTCTTATAGAACAAACAGTGTAGACCCAGAAACGCCAGAAAGGGCAGGACCAGAGCACACCAAGATGAAAACAAATCAGAATGCCAATACCATTGTAAATGTAAAAAAGAATAAGTATTTAGGATCACGAAGAAATGTCTTTGGAGATTTCAGACAGGTTAACCGTTCTACATTTAAAGAATCTAAAATTCCCTCCACAGCAAGAACGTCAGTAACGGAATCTAGAAAACCGTCTTCTATCCCGTCGAGCAAATTGCACTTGCCTCAACCGATGTCGACTGTGAAAACAATTGAACGTAAACAATCTCTGAGGCAACGTAATGAAACACAAAGGCACCGTAATATTGGCTCTAATAAGGTTTACACCTTTGATGTTGTGAACAAAAATAGTCGCCCGTCATCTATTAATGATAAAGTATTCCAAAAATCGATGGATAATTTTGGACAACAAACATTACGGAATACAAACTCCGGAAATACTGAGTCGAGGTTTAAAAATGTTCCCGGCAAGAAAAAAGGAAGTATCGATGTCAAGGAAAGTCCTCAGTCAATAGGAAGGAAAACTACTTCTAAATCTCGTTTGCATATTTCATCAAAAGAGTTGTCTCAAGCGCATAAAGACAATATTAAGAAGTTATTTATAGGCAACTTACAAGGAAAAGGTAGAAGTAATGTGAGTAAAAACCAGCGTCAATTACAGACAGGAATGGAAACAAAACCTTCACATCCGAAATTAGTTTCAGAACATCGAATGAAAGATCAAAGTCCCTTCAATAAACCAGAAAAATTAAATATCAAAAGCGTAGAAACAAAAGAGAAAAATGGGCAATTGCAAAGATTGAAATTAAATTATTCAGGAATATTTGGGTCATCATTAACTTTTGGGAAAAGCAAAGACATAAATATGGAACGAATAACAAGAAAACCAGCACACTTAACAAAAATGAACATTGTATACCCAAAGTTCGATAAAAGTGAAAAAGCGAAGGAGAAGAAGAGTAAAGATAAGGATAATAATTATAGCTATGATTTTACATCAATGAAAGGGAAAAGCAATTTTGGAAAAAGTGATAATAATATACTCGATGGAAAAAGAAAACCTGCAATGACGAAATCGCACAAAGACAAATTTACAAATTTAGATAAGAGTCAGTCCAAGCAAAAGGTAACATCAGGTACAACTGGGGAACCAATACTTCTCATCGCCAAAAATATAAAAAAGAAACCTTTAAAAGATAACAGTGAATCTAAGAAAGCAAGATATCCTATTTCTGAGGGATACACAGTCAATAAAACTGCCCTGAAAATTTCTAATCCTGTATATTCTGATATTAGCGGTGAAAAGACAGATACAATTGTCAATCCAAAACCAGTGACAACAAAGTCACCAGTAAGTTTACCCGCCCAAGTGAAGGTCCAAAAGAAACTGAGCCAAAAAGAACTTACTAATAGTCACCAGAGAATTAAGAAGAAATCTGAAGAGATAATAAAGAAAAATGTGAACGGTACAGGGAATGAAAAAACGTCAATAAAGAATACCACTCTATCTAAGATCTACAAACCAGGCTCAGATAGCGTATATAGTTTCCAAAATCCATCAAAAAAGAAAAATGATACATTGACGATGGAATTGATAAATAAAACTGTCACAAAGGTTTGGAGTAGTAAAACTAAAGGTAAACCTTACCTGAAAAAACCCACAATTTTAAAAATTAAAGAATTTACGGAACAACCGATAAAGCGTATATCAATTGCAAATATTCCCAAACGTGCATATGAGCAGAATGACACTCATATGTCAATAAATAAATCAACTCCATCGCCAAACAAATTGAAATCTACAAAAGATGGTGGGATAAGCTTCAAAATGAATGGAGGTTCATCGAAAAACAATTCAAAAACTAAAAAAGATGGTGATACACCCCTCGAAATGAATGGACGTTCATCGAAAAACAAATCAAAAACTAAAAAGAATGGTGAGGTAATCTTTAAAATGAATGGAGGTTCATCGACAAACAAATCAAAAATTAAAAAAGATGGTGAGGTACTCTTCATAATGAGTGGAGAAAAGTCCAGTGCGTCATCAAGTTTAAGAAATTCTGTTGGAAAAGAAACAAAACAGAGTACCGCAGAACTACGTACAGAAAGAATCGATAAATCAAAAAACCAGATCAACATCAATACTAAATCAAACTCCAGACTGAGTATCAAAAAATCTAATACACTTCAGCGAAGAGATGGAAAACAGAACACATTTCAAGCTACAAGTGGAAATAAGACAGGGAAATCTTATAAAACAGTACATGTTGGTACGGATATGACTGATATATCGTCTATACCACCGAAAATGCTTACCCCTTTTGGTCTTCATAACAGACAAGCTAATATGAAAAATACAAAGAATAAACACCAAGGCAAGGCAAGTAATGCCTGGGGTAACAAAGGCAAGACAAGTAATGCCTGGGGGAACAAAGGCAAGGCAAGTAATTTCTGGGTGAACAAAGGCAATGCAAATAATGCCTGGGGAAACAAAGGAAAGGCAAGTAAAGCCTGGGGGAACAAAGGGAAGACAATTAATGTACAAAGTAACAAAGGCAAGGCAAGTAATGTCTCTGAGAACCGATACATGGAAGGTAATAGACCTCTAACACCTTCAGGAAAACATTATTTATACACAGATTCGAACAAGATTGGTAAAAATCAAAATAAAAAAAGAATGCATGTAGGGAGTGGTAGAAATATTTTCTCTGAAAAACAGCGCGAACGCTTTCAGCAATTTTCACCACAAATACAAATCAATGAGACAGGCAAGAAGGTTATAAGTTCATATGGAGTCAACAGTAGAAATCGTAATGAAAAAGAGAGGGGGGCATGGAACAATAGTAACAGTTTAAATGGACAAGGGAGGAAGTATAGGAAAAACCTTGGTAAAGGTTCTGGCATGCCTTATGCCATGAGAAAAAATTCAAAGAACACAGACTTAAAGACACCATCAAATTCATTTAAATCTGTCTCTCAAGGAGCGCATTTAAATCAGAAAGACACAACACCCAATAGTAACACGAATCTGTCGACATCTAAATTAAGAAAAGAGCTATCTAGCAGACGACAAACAACGAGAGTACCAGAAGACCAAATCAATAACATAGGCTCAAAAGGTAATAAATCAACAAATGCTCAAGGAACACATGGTGGTAATGAAATGGAAAACGGATCTGGACATACAATAACTCAAAGTTTGATTGAAAATTACGCAAAAATGAATGAACAAAATAGGAATTCGGAAGAAAATGAATCCGATTTTGAATATGCAGATGAAGAGACTGAACATTTCGGGAGTGGCGCCAATTTGTCGGCATATACAGGAGGATCCAATGTTTTTACTGGATCTTGGATGAATGAAGTTAGAGAGGATGATAGGGAAACTGCAAACGAAATGGAAGGCGATTGGAAGGGTGAGTAATGAAATTACATGACATATAGAAAATTACATATACAGTAATGATGTATAATAGTAGTGATGTCAAATCTATAACAGTGCCCAAAGTCACCAAATACTCAAGCTCAACTTTTATTTCATTTATTTGACTATAAATGCGTTTGTAAACTTGTTGGTTTGAGTGATAAGAAAACATATAAATTTTCATCATTTACTTATAAATGTTTGTGTCACTCTTATAATTTTCTTATAAAACATGAAGAAAAACGTTGAGTACCGTTCTTAAAATTTTTAGAAGTTTGTTTTCTTCAAATGAGCAATATTTTTATCATTATTTACAATTGTATGCAGTCAATACACAAACATGTCCAATTACAGAATAATTTTTGCATTTTTATCTTAAATCATGAATAATTAGTTGAGCTTGAGTACTGAGTAAATTTGATGACTTCGGGCCCTGAATACCGTTTACTATTTTGACACTTACTATGTTCTATATGATGTCAACTAAATACATATTTACTGTTTTGGCACTCTTTTGTACTTCTCTATTTTACAGATTTGAATGTTACAGTTGTTGGTGGAAAAAACTCGTCATGCCCGGCCTACAGAATGCGTTACCTTGACAACGCTGTTGTAATTGATACAGTTGAAAACAAATGTCGAATGTGAGTATTATCGAATACCACAGAGAAGTGTTATCTAAGCAATTATGTGTACAGTCTAAACTGTGTCTATATCTCGAGGCCAGATTTAGAGTCACGTATTTCCGGATATAGAAATCAATGTACATGTATATCTGATACAATTGTTATCGTTTACCATGCAAGATTTGAACATAGTCATCATAATTGATTTATTATTTTTTACGTTCAGAATTAATCGATTGTGTGTATTCTACTCCGTACCCGGTTCTTGCTGCTAGTTTCAGAACCATGTCTGTTAACGTCGAAAAACTTGTAAAACCACATTAATATTAGATTAATAACTTATTACCAGTTTCATAATGAAAATATAATAACTAACTATAATAAGACTACAGAAACTTTAATATATGTCAGATTCCATCTGTACGATATATTCAAAGGAATTTTATTTCAAAATACGTGACCCGAACCTATTATTCTGTCCGTACGCCTGCTTGTCCATCTGTTTGTTTATTTGTCTCTGGTTGTTTACCTACCTACCAACTTATCCACCTTTCTGTTTGTTTATCTGTCTGCCTGTCTGACTGTCGTATAGTCTACATATCTATACATCTATCCATCCATCTATCTATCTATCTATCTATCTATCTATCTATCTATCTAAGTTTAATCTTGCGTAATCAGAGCATTATATTTTACAGAATTGTAACATGGAACAAACGACAGGTGCGTGAGAGGGTAAAAGAACGACTGTGGTGGGGATTTAGTGTATACAACAGAACAAGGTACTAACAATAGCTACTGATTATTATAACAAATATCATTCGTTTCATTCTTTTATATCAAACAAGTACATGAATAAAAAACAAAGGAATTTATATGTGAATAATTTACATAAATTTACCTATCGTCAGAGAGAGAGAGAGAGAGAGAGAGAGAGAGAGAGAGAGAGAGAGAGAGAGAGAGAGAGAGAGAGAGAACTTTAGCGTTTTATCACATATTTGGTTATTTAATTCATATTCGTATTTGTATATCACAAATGATTAATTATGTTGATTTGTGTTGCAGGACCGTTTATGCACCAGTGGTAACCCATGTGGACCTTAGATGATGATAAAATTACATAAAGACATTCAACTATTTATCAACTATCTGAGATAAATGTCTCAGTGTGTATTGTGGAGAAATCCTTGGTCCAAAGCAGTAAACATTACGAATGCGCTTTCAGCTAATGCTTAGATAAAATAAGTTGAAATTGACTGGCTCGGGTTGCCATGGTAAATAGCTCAGACTTAAGAGTATCATACAATCTGTATCCGGAACATGCGTCTTTTGTGTTGAATACGGACTTTTATTTTCTTACATTCTTTATTTTTCATGTAACATGGAAGTGAAATGTTATTGGTAGTAAATTATATGAATTGAGATGGAAAAAGAAGTGGGGTATGTATCATAATACGACCACAATTTAAAAGGTTATAAAGCCTTTTTCCTGTTTTACTACTTAGATTAATATATAATGACAAAAAAGAGGGTATACACATTTATCCACATTCTTAATTTCCTATATATTTTAGTAATGCATCCACAACACAAAGAAATGAAATCTCTGTTTCAATCCTTTCACCCCTATGTTTTTAAGTGGTATGATATTCTCTATTGTCTTAGACCAGTCCATTACAGTATGTAGGGTTGAAAGGCTTAATCACCGAACAAGATGAAATAAAAAAAATATAAATTAAGGGCGATTTACATACACCATTTCTGTTTACTTTTGAACACGGGTATATATTTGTTTCTAATATTTTTTACGTTTCCGATTCAAAATGAATGAATGATTTTTATTTACGTTAAGTAAATCGATGATTTTAGCTTGTTATTTTTAACTGCGTTGATGTGGTAGTGTTATTTGTTGAATTGATCACTGTTCCTTTTATCATTATGACCAGTGATCGTTACAAAGATTAAACGACTCATTATCGTTCGAACATATATAATAAATTTCTTAAATCTTTACAGAAGACAAAAATTTAAGTAAATGTTATACATTAGAATATTTAATGAACTTCTAATTATAATATAATATTCGTCTATTATATATATTAGATATATATATTAAAGAAACAACATATCATATTATATATTATATATTATCATAAATTAATACCTGGACAGGTTCCATGTCTTATTGAACAGTGATAGACCTACAGGTTTTTTTTTCACGAAAACTATTCTTGTTTCTGATATAAATAATTTTTCCTATTGCAAAGAAAATCATCATTTTTAACAGCGATGTATTAATTGAGCTGTAGTAGGTAGAAAAGACTTTTGTAACTATACATTGACAAGTTTGGTTCAAGTTTTCTCAATGAACTATAGTAATTTGAATATAACATGACTAAATAGTTTTCAATTTGTGAACGAAGAATGCAAGGCCAAATTTTATCTTAATCGCTTGAAAAAATGTATTGTTCTTAAATTGTAATCTGCACATTCTTATACAATTAAGAAACTTCCAAAAATTGTGTTATGCACCTAAACAAAATATTATTTTAATGTTAATTTTTATTGACAGGCGAGAGAAGATTACATATTTCTATGTTTATTACTTTTTTAAATTTAAACAGTTTTTGATTATGATTTGTGTTCAAAGGCAACAGGAAGACAAATGTTGAATATGACAGTAATCATATATTTTGTAAATTGGTTCGTGTTAACACGGGTATATAGGTTTACACAATAGAATTCGTATTTCTATTATCTAAACGACAGGCACTTGTATAGAATATTTTCAAAACTGTTCTTTTTATGAAATATTTGCTTTAATGCTAGTTTGATACAATATAGTCATTTTAGATTTTAACAATATTGATTGATAATTTTAAATATGTTCTGATGTTTGTAGTTACAATAGCTTCGAGTTAACATTTTTGTATAATTAATTCCTTGAATATGTTCCAACCAATATGTTTCACATCAAAGTATTGTTTACATGGACAAAAATCATTACGAAATAAAACTGTATTAATTTAGAAAATATTAATGTAATCTGTTATGAACCCGCTTAAGGCACAGATCATATGATAAATATATTTATACGCAAAATTGATAAATATCTTTATAATATATAGAAACTATTTGTGCCATCAACCCCGGCTCCACACTGTGTCAAAAACTTTTTTATATTTTAAGATTTCGGATAATAAATCTAAAACAGATATATTATCCATATAGAAATATTAGACCTCAAAGTATAAATATACAGGATGTCCAGGATACATATATGGACAGACACCACCAAATATTTTCCAATAGGCCTAAATGCTAATTTACAAAACTGCAGGTCACTGTCACTCCAATGTTTATTAAATCTGGGTCAAATAAGTACCCTCTGCTGAAAGATCAATAATTTTGATAAGAAAATATGCAATCAAAAGTATAGGTTGCTGTTGCATTTTTACTTCAAATTTTCACTTGTTTACAACTCGTAGTATTCCGCACCAAAGAAAAATATCTATTCTCATACGACCCCTCCCTTTGAATTTTCATCCGTCAACCCTATGATTTCCAAAGTACTACCAATATACATGTATCTTTTTATCACCTTAATATCACTTATTAAAGGCAAAACGATTTTTTTCATTTAATGACCAATCAGATCGCTGGGGTCATTTAACCCTCCGCACAAATTTGGGTGTCCAAAATTTGCGCCAATGTTGTAAACAAAGCAGGTGTTTTTCCATATAAATATAAAAAAAATCTCAGATACCAAAGTATAAATCTCCAGGATATAACAACAAATCTGGTAAAAATGGATGAACACAGACCTCTAGAAACCAAGAGGTGGGATCAGGTGCCATGGAGGAGTAAGCGTGTCCTGTCGGCCGGTCACACCCGCCAAGTTTACAGTCAAATCCAAATGAAATACGCAAGGAACGAATCCTCGTCACAATTGGTGCAGACGTCTCAACAACCGCAAACGAAAAGGCAACTCAATATTTTACTTAGTGAAACAGAGTAATCGCAAACAAGACTATTATATCGGCCGTAAAAAATGCGGAACGTTGTCATCCCGATTTTCGATATCCCTGTGTCAATAATTTGTCAGCGAGTAAGTTACATCAGCATATAAAATGTTCATATGTTGAATATACTCTGGCATATCGGATCATTTGTGAAATATCAACTCCAAATGCGGGTGACTGTGGCATATTACTACTAAAATGTGGAAAATTTACGATGGGAAAGCCGAAATCGTCACGTTTCTCGTATATATCACATTGAGATATGTATGAAAATTGTCATTATTAATTGACAAAACGTCGTCAATATATCAAAATGTGAAATTAAAGGACACCGCTATCTTTTTCTTCTTTCAATTCAGCAGTTTCTGAATAAAGTCTGCTTCGTTTGAATAAAGGAACAGATCGGCCAATAAAGAGCACAACTGGTTCCCATAGGAATGCCGACAGTTTGTTGAAAGACAACGTCGCCGAACATCACAAATATATTGTCTATTAGAAATTCCAGCATGTTTTTATATCTTCAGTGTATGTATATGTAGAATCAGAGTCGTGTTGGACAAAATAAGTATCATGATAACCAATCACTAGATATTTAAATTTTCGGGTACCACCTTTAAAGAAAAAACAGTTGTCTATGATGCTAAAAAGTCTTTCTTTTCTTTTTTTATTTCGAATAGTAGTGTTAATAGTAGAGAAGTCGTATGTTTTTATATTGTGAATTTGAGAAAAATTATGTGCCTTTAAATTTTCTAAAAGTTATTTAGAATTTTTAAGTATCCACATCTGATTTACACCGCTTCTGGAATAAATGTGAAATTAAATGACACCCCTAGCCTTTTCTTCTTTCGATTCAGCAGTTTCTGAATGAAGTCTGCTTCGTACAAATAAGGGAACAGGTCAGCCAGTAAAGGGGTTCCCATAGGAATGCCGACAATTGTTGAAAGACCGAACATTACAAATATATTATTTATTAGAAATTCCAGCATAATTTTTATATCAACTTCAGTGTATTTATGTGTAGATTCAGAGTCGTGTCGGACAAAATAATATAACCAATCACTAGATATTTAAATTTTCAGGTACCACCTTTATTGAAAAAACAGTTGTTTCTGATGCTAAAAAGTGTCGCTTTTAAATTTTATGTGGAATAGTAGTGTAAAGAGTAGAGAAGTCGTATTTTCCAAAAGTTATTTAGAATTTTTAAGTATCCACATCTTATTTACACCGCTTCTGGGATAAGCAACTGTACAGTATTATTTAAATTTCTCCTTAACGGCTGTCATTATCTTAGTAACGAGTAAAGATAAAGGTTTGATAGAACACTTATTGCTATCTACCTCTGATTATATTGGATTTTATGAAGTTTAGGTGTCCAATATAAATATGGTAGCTCAAAGTCAGTATCGGTTGTACATCAAAAGAGTGTAATACGGACACATGATTCTGAAGGATATCGTCCTTTGAAATAAATTTTAAATCTGGTGAATATTGAGTATACTGAAGAAGTACAAATGACAAACACGGACCTCTGGAAATCCAGAGGTGGGAGCAGGTGTCATGGAGGAATAAGCATCCCCTGTTGACAAAATTGCAATATCAACTACGAATTTCATTTATTCTTTCACTTCACATACTAAAAATGGAAACATAGACAATAAGACGCTTCTTCAAAATAAACTTGAATAACTTTCCTATACAACCTAGTATTGTGATTTTTCTATACCTTTTACGTTGTGTAGGATCGTCACATGTATAAATAGGGCAAATATACCCTTCCAACCATGTATCTGATATAAA
This sequence comes from Atrina japonica, assembly GCA_030159075.1. Lineage (NCBI taxonomy): Eukaryota > Metazoa > Mollusca > Bivalvia > Pterioida > Pinnidae > Atrina > Atrina japonica. The sequence continues at coordinate 111,193 of BROG01001005.1, read as the reverse complement.
ACCAGATTCAAATATCAAATTAAAAATAAATGGTATCGTCGATTTTATCTCTACCTCAGTTATATTTTTTCAATGTTTTTGGACTTGGGTTTTCGGATACCCATTGGTGCTTCTTCATTATATCTTAAACATTAATTTTTAACTACCAGCTAATCTCTTCGATAGATATAATCAGCTACCTATGTCACTGTCATCAGATACTTCTACTTTCTGCCGAAACAAGTGAGACTTCACAGTAAATTTATATTTTTGCTTAATGGGATCAAGTAACCGTTAATGTCGTCGAGCGATTTCACACAATGCTATGTATACTATATTCGTCAGTCAAGATTTATGTTTTTGTAAGAAAAGCACGAGAGTGAATTAAAAACAATTCTTGATTCCGCTACCATCACAGATTATTTTGTTTCATTCTTATTGTATACTTTTATAACCACACATTTCAGCGGTTATACATATTCCGAAAGAAAAATAATCTACATGTACCATGTAAAATAGAAAATGTCAACAAACATAGGAATGAATATGTTCTGTATTCATAACTTTGTTTCGGGAACAAATGTTGCTTCTTCCTCATATCTGATGCCTAACCAATTATTATTGCCCCTCCATGAGTTTGACCACCATTTCTGAAATTCATAAATTAGCTTTTAGTTTCCATGAAATTTCATGATTATCAATGAGACTACTCACTGCCTTCCCAATTTTTGGAAAACTTTTTCATTCGAAATATTCTTCTGATTGATTATATAACAATCGTCAGTTCTCTCTGTATATTTCGTAACTTATTTCAAAGAATATTATTTCAAATTTAAAATGTTCATAATAAATATCTACAAATGTACTCTATATATACTTTTTCAGAGTAGGTACTTACTGTTTTTCACAAATAAAATTGAGATCTGATTCGGCGCAGGAGAAGTCATGGAAGTATGCAGAATCGCCATCTTGCTGTATTGCCAAACAGTTCTCAGAATCGCCTCCTCCAGGTTGAGTCTGGCTCCAAACTGGTGAATCAAGCGGAATTAAATCACCACTGGAAAACCATCGCCATTGTCCTTCATTTGCTAAATCAGAAGCACCTATCCAGAATGTTCTATCTGAAATCAGACGAATAAATATACAGGAACATCAGTAGCTAAACATTATTTTTTTTAATATGAAAAACGTTTTGTTTGGACAAATAACAGTAGTATTACAGGAAAACCAATCAGCAACAACTGGTATTTCCCATAGTCGGTATAAAAACATATCAACATGTACTGTTACAAGGAAGAGGTTATATAGGTTATATAGTACAAAGCGACCAACGTTTCATCATTTGAGAATTACTACAATCTACGAATTTTAATCTTCGACTAATCCTGAAATTTGGTAGGCTAAGGGGGTCACGTTAGGAATTTCTCTTACTTTAGTAAATTCTCAATGTGTTTAGGTTCTATGCCAGTAGGCCATGATGTGACTTTGACGATAGTAGAAAGCACCATGTTTATCCTCTGATGCATAGATATTGCAGTGATGGCTTAAGACTTTTTAGTTTACTTAATAATTTGGCTTGGCTTTCCTATCGGAGTAAACATCTCCACATGAGTCTACACCGATTTTATCATTTTTTCGCCCGATCCCTATTTGAATATCATAAGTTATGATACTTAATATTTGATTTAAGTAAAAACCATTAAAATGTTGAAAATGACGTCATCAGTTGAGTTCAAATTACAGATATAAATTTTATTGAGAGAAAGTGGTATTACACAAGGCCAAATTCTAAATCTAGATATATTGCCAGAACCGCCTAAGAGTAAACACTGTCATCATCTTAGCTTTTGAAGAATATAAAAAATCTCCTATACCAAACTTTAAATCTTTAAGATATCCTGGATACAGATACAATTGAAATATGGTAGAAATGGACAAACATGAACGTCTGAAAACCAAAAGATAGGATCAGGTGCCATGGAGGAGTAAGCATCCAGTGCCGACCGGTCACACCCGCCGTGAGTCCACAGTCAAATCCAAATGAAATACGTGAGGAATGAATTCTCGTCACAATTGGTACAGATGTTTAAACAAACCGCCGACGAAAAGGCAACTCAACATTTCACTTAGTGAAACAGAGTAATCTTAGAAATGAAAGGTTATCGTGAAGTGATGGATCCATAACACAAGCAAACTTCAAATTCCGACCTTGGCATGAGTTTTGACTTCCAGAGACTTACCAGATGATAAATATGACTTAGTGCTTCATCTTAAACAACCATCACCACGTGATAATGGAATTGAGGCGAAATGAAAAAATGGGAAATATGACAAAAAGAAGGCATCTGGATTAATTAAATAATTATGTATGTAATATTTACCGCGAAACATTGCATCTGCATTAAGAACAAACCGCACAGCAGATACCTTATCAGCATCATCCAGTGTCCCGAGTGTAGAATGTAGTGATCTACAAAATCCCTTTTAAAAAGGTGATTATATATACAAATTGTATAATATCTTGAGAGAGAAGGTAATTACATATAAACTGTATAATATCTTGAGAGAGAGAGAGAGAGAGAGAGAGAGAGAGAGAGAGAGAGAGAGAGAGCATAAAGAGTCACGTGACTGCCTTCCATTGCTCCTCGGACGTTCAGTAGCAATGTATGTATGTGTATATATATATATATATATATATATATATATATATATATATATATATATATATATATATATATAATATATATATATATATATATATATATAGCTTTTCTTCCCTTTCATATCCCCATTACATGGCCTGTCAGTAACAGACCTAATAACTGATAATATAAGCTATTACGATGGATAATGTTAGCATTAAAAAGATAAAGTGTGGTTACAATCTATCGTTTTATGATCACCGGAGCCTACTGAATTCATAAAAATCCTATTGGAGATTAAATTTGTCAAACAGTTACCTCCGCTTCAACCCAAGATGTTGTATTCGTCGAGAAATAGTAGCACTGCGATTTGAATAAGGCCCAGTTCCTTGGACAGCAAGAAATATTTCCTTCAAGTAAAAGCAAGATTAATTGTATTTATCTTTGTCCTATAACTATATCTAAATATCAGAAAATACTACTGAAATCAAAATTCAGTTCAAAAAGAAACGGCCGAGTTACTATAAGTCCCATTAATACTGGATCACCAAAGAAGGAAATTAATTCATCGAAATAATAAAATATTTAGAAATAAAAAACGAAGTCAATTTAACCGACAAAGCATTGTTTGAAGTATGGCTAGACCAATAAGGTATTGACTTCTAGTGCACAAAGGAAGACTGTGTTGCAAGTTGGTTATCTGACCAGGGTTACGACCTTTCAAACAATTACTGTTATTATTGATTAACAAAGAAGATGAAATTTTAATAATAAGTACTCACCCATGAAACAAATCAGAAACACACCAATTACTCTAAAAGAGAGTTTCATTTTGTTGAGAAGAAGAATCCTTGCTCCTTTAGGTAGAACTGAACGTTGGACTTGATAAGAGAAATAGTGTACAAGGGACGGTACTATAATAATTTTGTGTCAATAAGATATGCATTGTAGGTGTAAACATGCAAGTGTGTTATTCAAATTAATTTATTTCATTATGTACATAACAAATACCACATTGTACAAATTTGGCAAAGAAAAGGCAACATAAAAATTATAAATTACAATAAAGTTTTCATACCAGAAAGAAATGAAACTCAATGAATAACTAAATAAAATTAAAAAGGATTTTTATTGTACCTTATTCTTTACTTTTCATTAGAGGTATTTATTTCCCATTTATTTAACTCTATCTTTTCAAAATTTAAAGAACAATTATAAATTACAGGGTGACTTAATCGTTAACGTTTGTTTAATAGGTGATTATGTCACCTTTTGAATCAAACTGAACTGAAACTAATTTTTTTCCGTCACCCTGATGAGAAATCTGTCTTTTTCAGACCTAAAACAAGCTTTTATGATGCAGGTACCATAATGATCTTTATATTGTTGACTTCATGAGAAAACAAAAAATGATTCCTCCTTCTAGTGTACTGTACCCAATATTAAAATCACTTTATGAAAATTGAACTCCAGGAATGACCGTTTCATATTCTTATCAGAAAGTTGAACAAACATTGTCATTTTACCGGCAATTGTCGGATATATTATGTAATAGATATATATGTACTTAAATGAATGTACTCTGAATATACACTACTTATCTTATCGTAATTCTTTAAACACTACATTTTATAAATACTATTCTAAAACTCTAAATCATGTAATCATTAAACTAGGCAGGTTTGATATCGTCAGTTTTGTCGGTACATAATCATCTGTGAATACTTTGCGCGTGACATCGCGTTAAATGTTTTACGCACGTATTGGATGATTAAAACGTTTGTTCATAAAATCATAGATAAATTTAATATGTATTAGAACAAGATTTTGTAAACTAGCGAAGTTACATAAAAATAAAAACATGGAACTAGGATTAATAATAATCATATGGGCAGATTTATATATAATTGCATTAGGAATTTGCTCTGGACTGTAATGAATGTCGACTTGATTTTCTGAATGAAGTCTGCTTCATATGAATAAAGGAACAGGTCGGCCAAGAAATGGACACCATTCCCATTGTAATACCGACGTTTTCTGAAAGGCATGGCATCAAAGCACTACATATATATTGTCAATTAGAAATTCCATCAACGTATGTGTATTTGTGTGTTTAATCCGAGTGTGAGGAAAATTAGTATCATAATAAATCAGTAAGTAGATATTTAAATTTCCGAGTTCCAATTTTTGGTAATAATACAAATAGTTGTCGATGATGCCAAAACGACTTTTTATATCTTCATGAGGGATTAACGTTTAAGTAAGAAAAAAGTCGTAATTACATAATTTAGGAATGAATTTAGGAAAAATTATGTCTTTAAATTTTCTAGAAAGTTGTTCGGAATTTTTAGTACCTACTTCTCATTATGGAATAAGCAACTGTCCAGTATTGCTTAAGTTTTCCTGAAGTTTCCCCTTAACAGCTGTCAGTGTATTTTGGTAAGGAGTATAGACAAAGGTTTGGTTTGACATTTGCTGTATCTTGCTCTGTATCTCTGTTTATATGAAGTTTGGGCATGCAATATATAAATACGGAAACCCAAAATCAGTATCGGATATAGGTACACCAGAAGAGGGTAATTATCCTTATACCCGATATTAAAGGTGTTTCGTCCTTTTACAGTGGACTATATGTATATGCATAATTATCAATACTATTATTAAACCCTAATTTCCTGAGATCTTTACATATTGGCAATTTAACTTTTTAAGCCCGCCAATACATTCAGGGTCACTGAAGACAGAAGGTTAATGCTTTTCCATTGTTCCTTTGAAGTTTTTTTTTATTCGTACAATAGATCTTACAGTTTTTACCAATTGACCTATCGCCAAATGTCTGAAACGTGGCTCTTTATGTGGCGTTTTTGACGTCATTCGATTGTGACGTCATAATCACACATCTGCTTGACGGGCCATTTGATTGTGACGTCATAATGGAAAAGTTTGCCAAAAGGTGCCGTGTCGGGCATTTGGCGATAGGTCTATTCAGACAAGGTGCCTGTTTCTTCGTTGTAATATTTCTCCGAGTCTTTGGTATAATGTTCGACAGAATTTATAGCTAAACTGAAATTCTGTCATCAAGTAAAGGATTTCATTAAGCTGATTTTACAAAAAAAAAACATAAATTACTACTAGACAAATATAAATTATTAGAATTTTCCTGTGCAGTCCGTTGACCATATAATGCAGGTTAGATAACTCTTTGTAATGACCTGTAAATAATAACGCTACGCTACTTAGTGTTATTAATGTCATACCATGAAGGTTAGATAACTCTTTGTAAAGATCTGTGAAAATTAACGCTACGCTACTTAGTGTTATTTATGTCATACCATGAAGGTTAGATAACTCTTTGTAACGATCTGTGAAAATTAACGCTACGCTACTTAGTGTTATTAATGTCATACCATGAATGTTAGATAACTCTTTGTAATGACCTGTAAATAATAACGCTACGCTATTTAGTGTTATTAATGTCATATCATAAAGGTTAGATAACTCTTTGTAACGATCTGTGAATTATTCATTATTCATTTAAAGGTGACTACCTCAGATAACTCTACCTGGTGTCATTAATGTCATACTCTGACGGGCAGATAACTCTTTGCTACTGTTTTTGATTTACCTATTCATTTTCTGTATTGTGACTGCATAATGTCATATGACGAAAGAAACTGTAAGAATGTGTCACCCGTATCATATCCGTAGTCTTTGATTGTAGTTACTACAGGATATTTATCATGAGAAGTATCGTGATATCCAGATAGCATGGGATTATGACGAAAAGTATAGCTCATCCCGAGCAAAACTTCTATTATATCTTATAATATTCTGGTACATACTGAAATATAAAATACCGTATTGAAATAATTTTTTTAAATTTTGATTGGAATATCATAAACTAGACTCAATTGTGATAAGGATGTATGACTCATTTCATTTGAGTTTGACTGTGACTGGTCAACATAGGATGCCATGACACCTGGTCCCGCCTCTATATTTCCAGAGGTCTTTGCTTGTCCAATGTTCACCAGATTTGTATTTGTATCCTAGACATCATGAAGATTTATACTCTGGTATTTGAGATTTCTATACCATGATGTGAGTGAAAACAATTGTTTCTCGTCATTAACATTTAGAATTTCTACAAACAACAACTATACGAGAGGTGTTCCAAAAATAATGTTCCTTGCATCACTTCTCAAACTACAAATGTTTTGATCATTTGAACTTGCTCTGTCTTTCAAAATAATCTACCTGAATTCACCTTTTGAACCGGTCAATCCACTTTTGGAAGGACAGTGCATTCTTTTCAATGGGGATAGATACTTATAATTAGCAGATCCAGGGACACTTCTCGATTTTGAATCTTTTTCCATAAAGATGATACTTGAGTTTGGGAAACAGAAAATTGTCACAGGTGGTCAAATTCAGTAAATATGGAGCACTGTAACGTGTTCTGACTACAAAATTCGGTCACAATTCGTGGCTTGTGAGAGTGTGCATTGTCCTGTAAGCATTCTGCCTTTGGCTCTGGAATTTGCATGACGAGACCTTTGTAATCAAAGAAAATTACATACAAACCTTGTTCACCGTGCGTAATCGCTTGGCAATATTTGGGCGTCTCGTATTTTGGGTGACCCAAATTCCGTTAGAACTCTTTCGCTTTTGTTCAAAATAGTACTCATCATGAATGCCTTTTCTATATTTAGGGTACATTTTCATTTTCATATGTCGTTTTGCATTTGCAACACGGGCTTTCTTCTGGTCATCTGTTAACAAATGGGGTATCCATCTTGCATTTATTTTTCTAAGCTTTAGATGTTTCAACAAAATACCATGATCTAATGATAAGTTTGTATAGGTAATCATTTCTAAGGATATTGTGGATTTTTCCGATGTTGCTTTTAGATATATTTGTTGTGGGACGACCTGGGCGAGCATCATCTTTAGGTTTCTGCTGTCCAGCCCTAAATTTAGCTATCCACCTACAAATAGATCTGTTAAACATTTGATCCTCCCCATAAATGTCGCACACTTCAGTGTAAATATTTCTAGGTTTTATGCCGAGAAGCGACCTACCGTTTATGTAGGCCCCGATTTCAAGCACATTTTCTGCTCTTTTACAGGTCAATTTGTGTATAGTGTAATGGATACGCTACAAATGGATGTACACCGCACAAATGTCGGTGTACTTGTGAGCTAGATTTTAACTTGTGTTATGCTTCAGTGATCTATCTATCGAAACGAGGTGAGTTAAGTTCACACTGCACGATTTCCTCGAGAAAATGCACAGATGACATTGTTTTGAAAACTCTTCGTATAAAATTATAAAATTATAGTCAAAATTATAGACAAAATTCACGGATTATTGCAATAATAATCACTTGTTTAAGTTATTTTAATAAAAAAAACTTGTTAAATTGCAATTCAGTATGTGTGTTTTACTAAGATATCTAAAACAGGGCGGCCAGTATACTACTGAGTTACAACAATGCGTCTTAGACCATATCAGTCAATTGTTAACTTTATCTACCACGTTGAGTGTTTGAATGTAAAGGGACATTAGTTGTTTTGCTTTCCTTTTCTGCTACCTAGATTGACATGTAATAACAAAAAAACAGATATAAATAGGCATAATCATTCTTAAATTCCTATATATTTTGTGAAAGTTGCTTGAGATAGCCAGGTTTAACACTTCATTTCAACCTTGATGATTTGTAGCTACACTGAACCTGACGTTAACATTCAAATATAACATATGCCTATGTACCTCCTATTGTTATTGTACATTAATTACAAGTAGTAATATAAAAAAATCTCAGATACCAAAGTAGAAAAGTAGAAAAAAACCGAAATAATTGTTTTTGGTAAACGTAGCTAAAGTTCCTTTAATTTTGGTAAGTTTTTCATATATAAACAGTTGGTGACATAGTTTCTCATGGTCAGTGTTTGACATATAATCAGTTGGTAACATAGTTTCTCATGGTCAGTTTTTGACAAATAATCAGTTGGTAACATAGTTTCTCATGGTCAGTTTTTGACAAATAATCAGTTGGTATCGTAGTTTGTCATGGTCAGTGTTTGACATATAATCAGTTGGTAACGTAGTTTGTCATGGTCAGTGTTTGACATATAATCAGTTGGTAACAGTTTCTCATGGTCAGTTTTTGACAAATAATCAGTTGGTATCGTAGTTTGTCATGGTCAGTGTTTGACATATAATCAGTTGGTAACGTAGTTTGTCATGGTCAGTTTTTGACAAATAATCAGTTGGTAACGTAGTTTGTCATGGTCAGTGTTTGACATATAATCAGTTGGTAACGTAGTTTGTCATGGTCAGTGTTTGACATATAATCAGTTGGTAACGTATTTTGTCATGGTCAGTGTTTGACATATAATCAGTTGGTAACGTAGTTTGTCATAGTCAGTGTTTGACATATAATCAGTTGGTAACGTAGTTTGTCATGGTCAGTGTTTGACATATAATCAGTTAGTAACGTCGTTTGTCATGGTCAGTGTTTGACATATAATCAGTTAGTAACGTCGTTTGTCATGGTCAGTGTTTGATATTTAATCAGTTGGTAACGTAGTTTGCCATGGTCAGTGTTTGACATATATTCAGTTGGTAACGTAATTTCTCATGGTCAGTGTTTGACATATAATTGATTTAAGAATTCGTATGCCTGTGTATATCAATAAAAAATGGAGAGGAAAAAACCTAAATAAAACCACAGCTAATGCCTCTTTAACGGCATTTATTTAGAAGTCAGTTTCCCTTTCCCTACATGGATGCGGAAATACACTAGTAGTCCTTTACATCTATTCTCACCTGCGAAACCCCTTATGGTGTTGCCTTCAAATAAAAAATATAACAAACATAAAATTGAATGTATGTTGTATTCATCACTTTGTTTCGTGGAAAATGATACATGTTTCTTCGTCTTGTCCTATGCTCAACCAACTACTGTTGCTTCTCCAGGTATTTCAGTTGCATTTCTGAAATTCATAAAATATCAGACATATTATTGCCTATCCAAAAATTGGTTTGTTTATTGGTACACTTTCATGTGGATTTGAAACAAAAACCATAACAACAAAAGTATATTAACTTAATAAACCCGTTTTTTTTATGAAAATGCTAGGTTTATCTAATGAAAAACTGGGATTATCTCATTATTGTTATTCCGGCGTGCTCTACCACTTAAACCTAGTTTTTCTCAGTTAAAGTCTGTATTAATTCTTTCAGATTTGTCAAAGATATGTACATTTTTCAGGGGAAATACTTACCGCTTTTCACATATGAAATGTAGACCTCTTGCATCGCAGGGGTAGTCATGGAAACAGGCAGTATCATTACAACGACTAATTGCCAAACAATTTTCCGAATCGCCTCCCTGAGGTTGATTAAGGTACCAAAAGGGCGAATCAAGGGGAATCACCTCACCATTTAAAAACCATCGCCATTGTCCCTCCTGTGCCAAATCACTTGCTCCTATCCAAAATGCTTTGTCTGAAATAAGACTCCTGAGTATAATGCAACATCATGAACAAACAGATATCTCTTTCTTTAAAAAATGCAAAGACATTAATCAGAAATTGACAGAATTTCTGTTGTGTAAAATATCAATTTTAAGTAATATAAAAAAGGAAATTACATCTGGTCACCGTCTTGGAAATTAACTGTTTAAAGCTGAACTGCGAAGATAAAAAGCTTTGGAACTTTTAAAAAAAATTGGGTTGAAAAAAAAATGTTTTGAAACATTCCCACTTCATATCCCGATACAGCTGACATATTTGTAATTGTTTCTCCAGAAAGTCCCACAGCAGGTATAAAAGGCGGATTAGTTATATCGGTCTTCATTGTATATTTGTATACGCAACGCGAAACGAGCGAAGTCCCAGAGGTTGAACAATACTCATCGAATCTTACCTGTACTTTTGGGTATACCGTGTCTACAGACGTTTCAATAGAAATATACAAATGTGCATCCAGTGAAGTTTTCAGCAACGTACAAACAGCAACAAACAGAGAAATGGTTAGTTCATCCATAATAAATCCAAAAGTTATTCCATTTTTCCAAAGATCAAGCCCCTTCCAAAACATAAACAAAGCGATCTCCTTCCTACTGTTATTCGGCCATTGAGCCATGTTACTTCTTTCGGAACACCTTGCTGTTTACAGGGAGAACAAACATGGCTCAAAGGACGAATGGCAGTAGGAAGCACAGATGTATATTTCTGTTGAATCGTCTGTAGACACGGTATACATATAAGTACAGGTAAGAAATGATAAGTTTTATTTAGCTTCTGTGACTTATATATGTACAGATATACAATGACGACCGATATAACTAATCCGCCTTTTATACCTGCTGTGGGACTTGATTTTCTGGAGAAACAATTACAAATATGTCAGCTGTATGGGGATAGAAGTGGGAATTTTTCAAAACAATTTTTTTCAACACACCTTTATAACTAATTCAAAAGCTTTTTATACGTAGTTCAGCTTTGGGCACTTGATTTTATATATAAGGAGAATTGTGAAAGCAGAATTGCAAAGCAAAAAAATGTGTAATGAAAGCAGAACTAGATAAGAATAATATGTAATAATTTACCATGATACAATAACTCCGCATTTATAACAAATCCCACGACAGAAACCTTATCGGCATCATCTATAGTTCCAAGGGAAGAATGTTGCGATCTACAAAATTTCTGTAAAACAAAATATAAAAATCACAGCTTCAAAAGTATTAATCTTTAGAATGTCCAAGAGACAATGTACATATCTGGTGAACACTGGACAAACACGGACCTCTGGAAATACAGGACTGAGATAGGGTGCCATGGACGAATAAGCGTCTCCTGTTGAACGTCTATACCCGCCGTGCGTCCACAGTCAAATTCAAATGAAATAAGTGAAGAACAAATCCCCGTCACAACAGGTACAGATATGTCAACAACCGCTACCGAACAGGTAACTCAATAGTTCATGTAGTGAAACAATGTGATATTCTTAGACATTCTTGCTTTGTTAGATATTTTGCGATATCTAATTTGGTCCTATATATAGTTTGATTCAGTTTGATTTAGATTGAGTTAGCTTAAACACTTTCAGCAGTGTTCAGAAAGTTTTCATTTCGCTTACTGTGTTGCAAAAATGGTTCTTCACATATCAGACAGCATTATGATATTAAAGACACGAAGTAAATGTGAATGGTAATGGGACTGATTCATGTACCACGTGATAACCGATAACGTCTGTGCGGTACTAGTATATCCAATGCTGATGGGACGTAAATCTAGTCCGACACAAACGTCATCAAGTATCATGTGGTACATAGATAAGTCCCATTGTTTTGATTGAATAATTTCATTTAATGAGTATTAAATCAATAATGTTTGTTTTTGCTATGTCCTAAACTAAAGCCGCACAACAAATTGTGTTCGTAACTTTTTTTTTATCTCGATGTCGAACTGTAACAGTGTAACCACCCGTACATTATAAGCTGTACAATGGGGGAATCCAGCTTCACCTATCTGAGATTTGTATTTTGACATTAAATGTATTGACAGTAAATCATTACTTCTTTTAAGTGAAGTACAATAAATCACAGTGAAACTGTGAAACAATTTATTGATTATTTAAGTAAATTAAACCCAACGCGAATGTATTTTGAAATAATTTATTACATTAGGATGATTTTCTACCTTGATTGACTGTAATTTATAGTTCTAGCAATTACTTTTTTTATATATATTTAGTTACTTGTGTCACATTTACTACTACTCAATAGATAAAAAAAAGGATAAGCCCATATCTATCATATATGTTAAATTCCCACATTTGACTTTAAAGTTAACCGATAAGAAATCGGACGAAATGTCATATATCGTTTTAAATTGACACTTGAAATAAACAGACAATAATAAAATATAAATGTGACCAGTAATATTTAAAAATAAGGAAGTACCTGGTCAAAATTTAGATTTTATGGTCATTATTATTTTGATAATTTTTCTGTGATATATTTTTGTGAAAACCTGAAAACTACCACAGCAATAGACATCGTAAAGTTGAAGAAATACCAGTTGCCAAAAGTGTCATGGCGGGTCACATATTTGTCTAAAGAAATTAATTTGGGAATCGTGTGCTAGCATAAAAGAATAATTATACACATTGCTTTTGGTCAACAACAATATTCTTTTAACTGATGACACATTCAACACAGTGCAAATAAAGGATCAGAAAGAGGAGGGACATAATTACCTCCGCTTCGTACCAAGACATTGTAGTCTTTGAGAAGTAGTAGCATTCCGATTTAAATGCAGCCCAGTATTTTTCACAACAAAGAATAATTCCTACAAGTAAAATTAAGATTCGCTGCCATTTTGTCATTACACTAATACGTGTATTTAACAATACAAAAACTTCCTTCTCACAATAAAATTCAACTACAACAGAAACAAATTATACATTAGGCATTTTATGAATGGATTAAGAAATAAAAACGAAACCTCTGTGGCTATAGCCTAGTATTGATTAAGAAATAAAATTGACTCCTCTGTGGCTATAGCCTAGTATGGATTAAAAAAAATAAACGAAACGATGGCATCCTAGTGTGGCATTAGCCTAGTATGATTGATTAAGAAATAAAAACGACTCTCTCTGTGGCTAAAAAAAATAGCCTAGTATGGGTATTAAGAAATAAAAACGAAATTGACTCCTCTGTGGCTATAGCCTAGTATTGATTAAGAAATAAAAACGACTCCTCTGTGGCTATAGCCTAGTATTGATTAAGAAATAAAAACGAGACCTCTGTGGCTATAGCCTAGTATGGATTAAGAAATAAAAACGACTCCTCTGTGGCTATAGCCTAGTATTGATTAAGAAATAAAATAGAGACCTCTGTGGCTATAGCCTAGTATTGTATTGATTCCTCTGTGGCTAAGAAGTATTGAGTAAAATAAAAACGACTCCTCTGTGGCTTAAGAAATAAAAACGACTCCTCTGTGGCTATAGCCTAGTATTGAGTAAGAAATAAAAACGACGCCTCTTTGGCTATATAGCCTAGTATTGATTAAGAAATAAAAACGACGCCTCTGTGGCTATAGCCTAGTATTGAGTAAGAAATAAAAACGACGCCTCTTTGGCTATATAGTATTGATGGAGTAAAAAAAGAAAAAAATGACGCCTCTTTGGCTATACTCCTCGACTGTGTATTGCTATAAAAACGACGCCTAGTCCTAGTGATTAAGAAATAAAAACGACTCCTCTGTGGCTATAGCCTAGTATTGAGTAAGAAATAAAAAATAGTAAATTTGGACCTCCTCTGTGGCTATAGCCTAGTATATTGAAATATTAATAGAAATAAAAATACGAACTCCCTCTGTGGCTATAGCCTAGTATTGATAAGAAATAAAAACGACTCCTCTGTGGCTATAGCCTAGTATTGATTGATTAAGAAATAAAAAAACGACGCTATAGCTCTTTGGCTATAGACCTCCCATAGTATGGATTAAGAAACCTCTATAAATTGATTTAACGACTCCTCTGTGGCTATAGCCTAGTATGGATTTAGGAATAAAAAGCATCTGTGGCTATGGCCTGGTATAATGATTAGAATATTTTTTATTACTTTTTTATAGAATGAGATAGATAAAACATATGAATAGAATTAGATCCAAAACATATTAGTAATTCACTACATACCTGAAAAATAAATTAACAATACCCCAATACCACTCACAGATAGTTTCATCGTTGCTCAGAGGACGTTTGCTGACCTCTATGAATAGAAATCAGCTAGATTAAGAGTGTACAAAGGAAACCGAGATAAAGTTACAATTTAGGCCAGTTTCAGATAATTGATATCACGCGCCAAAAAGTAGTAGTTTCTACTTGTCGCCAACCTGCGAAGATCCAGACTATATACTATACCCATGGACCCAACATATTTCCGTATCACCCATATAAAACACTATATAACGAATTTATCCCACCGAAGGCCCGCCTTTTTGTTGCTTCTTAAAGTATTTGTTTTAATGCAGCTCCGTTCTAACCTTAGTTATTTCTTCACTGCTGCGCTGAGCAAACCTGTCCCTCATCTGTTGTCTCTGGTGAGGGTGATATCAAAAGTAATATCACGTGGATAGATAACCCGATATAAGAATATGTCGTATCCTTCTAAACCAATCAAATTCCGAATATTTTGCCAAAGGTGGGATAAGACTAGATATTTAACGACAGCGCGCCCAGTTTACTTATGAGTGTTTAGAACATCAAATTTAAGACTATTTGAGACTCTTTGACCTTTTGACAGCACGTGTTGTAGCCACCTGCAAGCCTTTTTAAGGGAAATTTATAAATTGACCTATGGTAAGCCTATGGTAAGCCTATCTTCATCCGGGTACATCACTACATAACTGAAAAGTTGCTGATACATGTCTATAAGTTAAAAAGTCGTCAATTAATTGTTGCTAACGTCGTCTATCACAACAAGTGTTTGATATATATACAGGTTTTGTAAACGTTATCTGCCACAATCACTAACAGACATTTATTACAGGCATTTGTAACCATACAGTTACAATACGCCCATGCAATACGTAACATCGTATTGCACTGTAGTTGAATACGAAAATTTTCGCCGGAGCTACTTTTCTAAATGGGATTCATGTCATCCAAAATATTTGATGTCGTCGTTAAAAGCGTAATGAATTTTAAATTTGTGTACACGTATAGATAAATAAAGGACAAGTCATAAAAACAAAACTACACACATATTTCTATCCGTATCATCGTACTGCACTTGATTGTTGTAGCGGATTGATTCAACTCGAGCTACGCTCTCGATGAATCCGTCCTCTACAACGATCAAGTGAAGTCTGATGATACGGACAGAAACGTATGTCTAGTTTCATTTATCATAATATATTGAGTTATTGTTAACTTTGTCTACCACAGTAAGTAATAGACATAATCAGTTTGTAACGTTGTATTAAACCATCAGGGCTCTGCAAAATAAAACTTTAGACTTTACTTAAGTCTAAGAATTTTCTCAACTTGGCCTACACAGCCGATCAGATTCCAGGATAAGCCAAAGTTGAGTAATATTTTTAGACTTAAGTAATTCGTAAGTTTTATGGTGCCAGGCCCAGTATCAAACAATCACATACATTTAGTTGTTGTTAACGTTGTCCATTACAGCGAGTAATACATGTATACATGTAATCATTTGTTAACGTTTTCTAGCGCAGCCAGTGTTTGTGTGTACATTGTCATTGAGTTTTTGACATTTAATTAGTTATTGTTAACGTTGTCTACAATGGTCGGTTGTTGACATAGTTTGCAATCAGCTGACGTTAACATTGTCTGCTACCTTCAGTGTTTGAAGAACAATCAGTTGTTGTTAACGTTGTTTATCACGATTAGTGTTTGAATTGAATCAAATATTGTTATAATTGTTGGCCATGGCAAGTGTTTGACATATACTCAGTTGGTAACGTTGTGTTTAACCGTCAGTGTTAGACATACAATTAGTTGTTGTTGTTCACTTTGTCTACCACAGTCACTGTTTGATACGCAATCAGTTGTTGTGAATGTTGTCTACCAAAGTTATTGTAAGACATTATTGTAAGACATTAATCAGTTGTTGTTAAGTCGCCTTCCAAAGTTATTGTTAGACATTTATTCGGTTGTTGTTAACGTTGTCTACCACAGCTCGTGTTTGACATATAACCAGTTTTGTTTACACAGATACAATGCTTTCTTGTGTCTACTAGTCACATTTGTTTCACATATTGTTGTTTACTAAATTCAGTAATTGGCTACCATAGTCGGTTAATGTCATACATATTGATATTCATGTATATTTTTGTCACACATATTACCTGTTTTTGTGTACTAAAGTCAGCGTATGACACACATATCGGTGTGTACTTAAGTCACATTTGATACACATATGTGCGTGTAAAGAAGTCAGCGTATGACACACATATCGGTGTGTACTAAAGTCAGTGTTGGACACAAATATTGGTGTGTACTAAAGTCACATTTGACACACATATGGGCGTGTACAGAAGTCACATTTGACACACATATGTGCGTGTACAGAAGTCACATTTGACACACATATGTGCGTGTACGGAAGTCAGCGTATGACACACATATCGGTGTGTACTAAAGTCAGCGTATGACACACATATCCGTGTGTACTTAAGTCACATTTGACACACATATGTGCGTGTACAGAAGTCAGCGTATGACACAAATATCGGTGTGTACTAAAGTCACATTTGACACACATATGGGCGTGTACAGAAGTCACGCACATATCATAGGTACTAAAGTCGGCGTTTGACACAAATATCAGTGTGTATTAAAGTCAGCGTTTGACATACATATTATTGCGTATTAAAGTAAGCGTTTGACATATGTGTATTAAAGTAGGTTTGCATTGACATTTCTTGTTTTTCTGGTCATAATCCGTAGGAAATTTAATTATAATCAAACAGGAAAAATCATGTTGTATTCATAATTTTGATTCGAAAAAAATGATATCTTCGTTAAATCCAATGCTCAACCAATCACTGTTGCTTCACCAGTTAAACTTCTGAAATTAAAAAAAAAACATTCTTGTTATTCATTTTGATGCTTTCATGTCAAAAAGCGAGAAGAAAAATAAGTTTCAGTCACCTTCCAAGTGTATACCGGAAGTATGTGTTTATTGACCATTTAGATGATCAATGATGCAAGGTTTGTCTTTCGTTCAATGCATTTAATAGGGTATCGTAAATTTCGTCACTGACCGCATTGGTAAAATATCTAAATGTTGTTTATTTCTGTTCTACATTGAAATGTCTACAAATAATAACTAGAGTCAATGTAACTATGCTCGACCAATTAAAACACATAAATACCCCTGCTTTTAAAGTTTCTACGACTGATGTTTCATATTCGCAGTAGATCAAGCGCAGGTCGTTCCAAAGACAATAAGGGTATTCAGGAAAACCTAAGTATCTCGTAGATGCTTCACGGGGACAGGTCACCGAGTTCGTTAGCTTCGGCGATTCCAGTGCTCGGACGACCACCGTGTGTTTTATTTTTCTTTTGACTGTTTTTCAGAATGAACGTGATACAACAACGGTACAAAGACATAATCATCTACTGATAATAGAACATTGAACGTAAACAACAGAACAGACTTTTAAACAACATGAAAGTTGACAGTGCCATTCCTCAAAGTAAAAATGAAGTAGTACCAATTGATAATCGAAACTCGGATTCATTAGAGCACGATGTGCAAATGGTCTCAACAGGAAGAAAAATTGCGAATCCCGAACGATATAGGATCAGACCTCTTGTTCCATAGCATTATATACATTACTTCACCATTGCATGGTGATCTAGAAACAAAAAACATAAGTGTCGGGCTATCCAACGTGCTACACGTTTTCTGGTTGAGTTTTATAGTAGGTCTATCTGAAACATTATCTTATCTTGGTTAGAGCGTAGTTTCAAATTTATTTAAATAAACAGAAGTATATCACGGTATTTTATTCACCTATCTCATTACTGCACAGCCATGTTTACAAATAATTGTCGTCTGCAAATCGCTAAATCTCTTGGATTAGGAGGGGAGACTAAATACACCAAGTTCAACAAATGTAACAAAAGTCATGATTATTTGACCGTCATTACATATATATACCGTTATCATCCAGCTGGTCGAGCACTGGTACTGGTTGCACACTGATACCTAAATTCTATATAAGTACCGGTACCGTTTGTGTACTCCAGAGGGAAAACTTACTGTTTTTCGCAAATGAAATGCAGATCTTTTCTACCACATTCGTAGTCATGGTAACATGCCGTGTCACGACATGGCTTCAGTGCCAAACAGTTCTCCACATCGCCTCCCTGGGGTTGATTATTGAACCAAAAGGGTGAATCAAGGGGAATTAATTCACCATTGACAAACCATCGCCATTGTCCTTCCTGTGCTAAGTCATTTCCTCCTATCCAAAAACCTGTGTCTGAAATACCCATATTTTAGATTTTAGGAAATGCAAAATAAAAAAATCAGGAGTTGAAAATAATGAGCAGATATCATACATGTTAACAAGCTCATCCTGTCAGTTTATCACAATTATTTGAAACGGTCTCCAGCATAAAATTCATAAAAAATGGCAATTAGTATATGGAGGATGCTGTTCAAAATGTTTAACGATTTACAATAAAACTATCACCAAACTGTGATAAAAACTATACCAAAGCAAAAACAAAATACTGTCATTGTCTTACGAAAACCATACGCATGGTTATTTTATTAACGCAATGTCACAACTTACTGTAAGCAGTCCTTTATTAAACGATCATTCTTAGCACAACCGTGGAACTGGCAATCGAGTGATTTAGTTCGAACCCTCTGTATTGCGTATTTAGTATAAATTACCCCACGTGTAAATTACCACGTTTACGGTATTGAAGATCGCTAAATGACGTAATATTTACCATAGTACAATGACTCTGCGTTTAGAACGAATCCTGTGACAGATATTTCATCAGCATCTTCTATAGTAGCGAGGTTAGAGTGTTGTGATCTACAAAATTGCTGCAATAAAGGAATGATAAGTTACACAACCGGGTTAAGTTTTTCTTATATCCAGCAATGCCTACTCCGATATATACTAATGACAAATCTGTTAAGCATACATTTTAAATAATTCAAGCTTATATTTCTTGAAACTGGAACACTAACATTTAAAAACAAATATTATGAAATGAGAAGAAACTATAAAATCCGGTTTTGTTTAAGATCACAGTCCACTGTAGTATTATTGTACCACCAACGTCAGGGCGATGATGCCATAATACGATGGCGCGATGATAATTAAGCCATGGCCTACATATGATACTACAACGATGCGATCAAGTAATCGCAATAACAGTGACTCGAGAGAACATCACATTATACCTATCTCACCATCGAGTCAATGTAAATTCGTAATTGTATTATTGCGCCATGATTTCATCGTCATCGCGGCATTGCGTTATCGTACAATCATGGCATGATGATGTGTTGGTAAAATACGTGTGATCAGTATTTAAAACGTAATGAATCTGTGCAACCATTGTTTAGAAAATTACCATTTATCGTCAGAACGGCTTGACAGCTCATCACAGTAACAACTTGACAGTATATTATCACAGTATCAACATGACATTAGATCATCACAATAACAACTTGACATTAACTCATCACTGTAACAACTTGACATTAGATCATCACTGTAAAAACTTGACATTAGATCATCACTGTAACAACTTGACATTAGATCATCACTGTCACAACTTGACATTAGATCATCACTGTCACAACTTGACATTAGATCATCACTGTGACAACTTGACATTAGATCATTACTGTAAAAACTTGACATAAGATCATCACAGTGTGTTTATTGTCTAGGGGTTTTGAATATCGCCAGTTTGGTTTTATATGATGATTATAATGGCATGTTTGACAAGTACCCTAAAGAGAAGATACACTGGTTTAGGGCAATTAAGCCCACCCTCTTCCTTAAAAAAGCTATGTCAGAAAAGGGTATCCGAATTTACAATCGATTCGTAATAAATGTATTTAAAATATCGAATTAGGTAATTATGATACCAAAGGATCATACGTTGGGAACTTCTATACATAGCCTATAGTGTTTATAAACACAACCTTCTGAGTCCAGATCCGACCCTCAGTAATTAGAAAATTTGAAATTTAATGTATGTGAAACAACAGATGATGATCATGATGATGGTGATGAGGATGATAATGATGATGATTATGATGATGAGGAAGAGGAGGAGGAGGAGGAAAAGATGAGGAGGAGGAAGAAGAAGAGGAGGAGGATTATGAGGATGAGGAGGAGGAGGAGGAAGATACATAGCAAGTCATCAAGTTAGACAGTTCGAGCTGGTAGTGAAAGGACAGATATGAAATATTTTTAACTTGAAAAATGTTTTACTTGATTACATGATGAGCAACGCGTAAAAAACATTATGGAGAGTAAAGATGTAAAAACAATTACCTCTGCTTCAAACCAGGATGTCGTATTCTTCGAAAAATAGTAGCAATGTGACTTAAATGCGGCCCAATGCATTGGACAACAACAAGCAATACCTTTAAATAATTGTAAGAGTTACTGTCAATTTATCTTTTAAGTAATATTCAAAACAAATGTCATAATTTCTGTGAAAGATAAGCATTCAT
Organism: Atrina japonica; assembly: GCA_030159075.1. Taxonomy (NCBI): domain Eukaryota; kingdom Metazoa; phylum Mollusca; class Bivalvia; order Pterioida; family Pinnidae; genus Atrina; species Atrina japonica. Next base: position 90,300 of record BROG01001005.1, on the reverse strand, counting down.
CTAAAAAAGAAACAAAATATTATTATTTTTAAAACTATAAAAAGATGAAGAGGCCCTTTTCTTTCGGCTTACCTTTGGCGACCATGTGTTCGGACCGCGCTGAAGACAAATCTTATGTATGTAAGTTTCCTTGTATAAGTAATGATATTATCCTCGATACATTGTCAATAGATTTTAAAATTACACGATTTAAAAATGACCAGCTAAACGTTGTTGAGTGTTTTATAAAATACTATCTGAAGCTATTACAGAAACAAAACGACAAACAAACTAACAACATACAGAATGACGGAACGACAAACAAACTAACAACATACAGAATGACGGAACGACAAACAAACTAACAACATACAGAATGACGGAACGACAAACAAACTAACAACACAACATACAAACGGAACGAGGAACGACATACAGAATGACGGAACGACAAACAAACTAACAACACAACATACAAACAGAACGACATACAAATTGACAGAACGAGATACAAACGTATCGACATACAGAATAACATGCAAATGAGGTACAAACAGAACGGCATACAGAACAACATACAAACGAAATACGAACAGAACGACATACAACACAATTCAATACGAGTGATTGGAGGGTTATGTTGTCAGAAAGAATATTAACAATCATTGATTAACCAATGAGAAAAATATCTAGAATATATCAACTATTTAGTACTTACCTGTACAACAAATTAACAAAACCCCAATAATATTCACAAATACTTTCATTTTGTTTTAATGAAGATCATGACCTCTGTAAACGATATCAAACAAACGTTGACCATGATAAGAGAAAGATAATACCAGAGAAATCGTCTTAAACTTTGAATGTATTTCAGTATTCTCGGAATAGCTTTGTGTATTACTTAAATCAGTATTGTAAATATAATACACGATAAACATGTACAAGTGACTTATCTTCATTCTTTTAAAACACACATATACCAAAATGTGCAAACAAAACAAAAGAACAAAAAAATATGTGCTGAACAAATGTGAACCTCCATAAAAATATTCACATATTGGATTTTGTGTCATGATGACCCACATCGGCGGAGTGTTTATAACATCTTACTTTAAAAACCACGAAGTCTGTCACTTCCGGTCAGCACGGATTAGTGTACCAATAGGACATATGATAATTTCGTGAGAAAGTTTGCCAGTTTACTTGCGGAAATGTAGTGTGTAAGTTCCCCCACCATTTAAATGACCGCAACAATTTTTATTTTTGCGACTAAAATCCAATTTAAAAAAAAAACAAACATTTTGTCTTGCTAGTGAATGACGTAAAACTACCGACCTGTCGACCAGTTATTACTATCAAACGGTCATGGTCTGTTCTGAGATAGAATGGTATAACTTTTCTCGAACAAATTGTAGTATAAAATTGTATTTTAAAATATACGAGTGCAGCGAGATCTTTATTGTTGAAATGCTCCATTTGGAGTGATGTCCAATAATTGCAGCGCCCTCTTACGGTCAGAGTCCTCCAGTGTGTACAATGGGCTTCACAAAGTTTACTACATCACAAAGAACTATTCTGATTGGTGAGAATTCCTATAAACAATGCCTGCCGTAATCACTAATCTGATTAAATGAATTATACACGTGATTGAGTACAATAGGTTTGTTGACAGGCCAATCCTGACGGATTAGTAACAGCCTAGATATAACAGCTTACCAATATCTTAATGTTCCAATAAAGCAATGACAAATATGACTTACCTACATGTATAATTTGGCAACAATGTTAGCCTGGTTTTAAGCGAGAGAAGCGAGTGCTTTATGGTGAGGGGATAGAAAACGAGATGTACATACATTGGATCCAAAAACATTGTCTGCATCAATATACCACGTGGTTTATTTATTTGATGTTACTATGACAAAGCTGCGCTTGCTTCAAAGGCTTCAAGGCATGTCTCACGGCGGGTGTGACCGGTCGGCAGGGATGCTTACTCCTTCATGGCACCTGATCCCACCTCTTGGTTTCCAGAGGTCTGTGTTTGTCCATTTTTACCGGATTTGTATCTATGTCCTGGACATTCTATTGATTTATACTTTGGTATCTGCGATTTTTTATATTCATATTATAATTTATGTAAAATACTACGTTCACCATACTGTATACAGACTTTGTTCTACAACTATTTCTTAGTTCTGTAAAAATGTTAGGAAGTCCATTGTATTAATTAATATTTGAATCGGAATGAACAGACGCCATTTTTGTTCCAATAATTTACTCGAAGATCACATGATTAATTTAAAATTGCATGTTGTTTTCCTGACCCGATCTATTTAATGTTTCGTTATGATGGAACAATGACCGAGCCGCGTCGTTTCAAGTCTATGCCTTAGTTCTTATTCTTATTGTGAATTATGGTATGATTATGTGTGTTGGGTAAAACAGTATTTTCTGGTATTTAATGTTACATTCATATGAAGTCTGACTCCACTCGCATGCAGCACACAGAAGTGAATCTAAAAGATACTAAGAGAGAGAGAGAGAGAGAGAGAGAGAGAGAGAGAGAGAGAGAGAGAGAGAGAGAGAGAGAGAGAGAGAGAGAGAGAGAGAGAGAGAGAGAGAGAGAGAGAGAGAGAGAGAGAGAGAGAGAGAGAGAGAGAGAGAGAGAGAGAGAGAGAGAGAGAGAATTATTAACATTAATTGGGAATTGGGAATTAATTGGGAATTGCATTGATCATATGATTCAGGTAACATAGCACTTTGTTTCGACCTGTGATTTTTCTATAATTTTCTGTATCTTGATTACGAGAAATAACACTACCGAACATTAAGGGTCACACGACTATACAAGGCTATACAACTCTTTGTAAATATATGCCACCGATATATGTCTCTGGTGTTTTATTGTGGTTACTGGAGAATGATTAAGAAGAGGTGATGTGATTCTTAAACATATCAGAAATATCAACATATCCGAATACATGCTCAGATTCTTAGTCCCATATAATTTTTTTAAGGAATTATGATGAAAAATGTGGCTCATCTTAAGAAAACTATAACGATCTAAAGCATACTCGAATATTAAGTCCCATACTGAAAACTTTTTTTTAAAAGTTTTATCGAAAATCATAAACTTGACTCAATGTTTCATATGAATGACGAAAAATGTATTATATCGACAAATAAATGAAAAATGTTAGTTTTAATGAATCATGTTTAAAAACCAATCAGTTGTTGTTAACGTTGTCTAGTATGAACAGTGGTTGACAACAAATCAGTCGTTAACGTTATCTAGTACGATCAGTGGTTGACAACAACTCAGTTGTTAACGTTATCTAGTATGATCAGTGTTTTAAAAACAATCAGTTGTTAACGTTATCTAGTATTATCAGTGTTTGACAACCAATCAGTTGTTAACGTTATCTAGTATGATCAGTGTTTGACAACAAATCAGTTGTTAACGTTATCTAGTATGATCAGTGTTTGACAACCAATCAGTTGTTAACGTTATCTAGTATGATCAGTGGTTGATAACAAATCAGTGTTAATGTTATCTTGTATGATCAGTGTTTGACAACCGATCAGTTGTTAACGTTATCTAGTATGATCAGTGTTTGACAACCAATCAGTTGTTAACGTTATCTAGTATGATCAGTGGTTGATAACAAATCAGTTGTTAATGTTATCTTGTATGATCAGTGTTTGACAACCAATCAGTTGTTGATAATGTTTTCTACCACAATCAATGTTTGACATACAATCAGTTGTTATTAACGCCGTCAAACAAAGACAGTTCAATCGGCTGTTGTTAATGTTGTCTGCTACAGTCAATGTTTGACAACCAATCAGTTTTTGTTAACGTTGATTAGTTTTATCAATGTTTGACAACCAATCAGTTGTTGTTCATGTTGCTTACCTCGCGTATGGTTAGTGTTTGACAACCAATCAGTTGTCGTTAACTTTGTCTAGTATGATAAGTGTTTGACAACCAAAACGTTGTTGTTAACGTTGTCTAGTATGATCAATTTTTGACACCGAATCAGTTGTTAACGTTGTTTAGTATGACCATTGTTTGACAACCAATCAGTTGTTGGTAAGGCCGTCTAAAAAGACGTATGGTTAGTGTTTGACAACCAATCAGTTGTTGTTAACGTTGTCTACTATGGTCAGTGTTTAACAACAATTCAGTTGTTGTTTACATTGTCTAGTAGGATCAGTGTTTGATATCCAATCAGTTGTTGTTAACGTTGTCTACCACAGTCAATGTTTGACATAAAATCAGCTTTTGTTAACGCCGTCTAACAAAGATTTATTGCACAATTAGCTGTTGTTAACGTTTTCTACTATGGTCAGTGTTTGACAACCAATCAGTTGTTAATGGTGCCTAGCACCGTCAGTGTATGACAACCAATCAGTTGTTGTTAACACCGCCTACCACGGTCAGTGTTTGAAAAACAATCAGTTATGTCTTAATCATAAGCAGTATCGTTGTTATACTTGGGACGATATATATACTTAGCTTTAAATATGCTAATGCCAATGCCAAAACAAACGTGTTAAATTAAAGAAAATACAAAATTTGCTGTGTTTGTAATTTTATTTCGAACAAAAAAATAAAACAATTACAGTATACAAATTGTTTCATAGCAAACATTTCAGCCAATTATTGTCATCCCTTCAGTAGGTTGTGTGGAATTTCTGAAATGTAAATTATTTTATCAAGATGATAAATGATACATAAACCTGTGAAATATCTCTTTTAGACACTATTCCCATTCAAAAGCTATGGTGGACATGACCAGGACTTTCATAATATGATTCTTAATTCTAATGTTCATCAATATTTTTTTCTTCACAAAATACACTTTTTATCAATTTACCGTCAAAAAGAATTACCCTTTTTCACAGATAAAATGTAGATCTGTTCTACCGCAGTCGTAGTCATGGTAACAAGCAGTATCAAAACACGGATTCATTGCTAAACAATTCTCCGAATCGCCTCCCTGTGGTTGGTTAGTAAACCAAAAGGGTGAATCGAGTGAAATTGACTGGCTATTTGTAAGCCATCGCCACTCTCCTTCGTGTGCTAAATCATTTGCTGCTATCCAGAAGGCTTTATCTGAAAAAAGACATATGTTATAAAATGATAGATCGCTAGATAGAAAGATAGAAGACAGACAGACAGGCAAGGAGATAGATAGATAGATAGATAGATAGATAGATAGATAGATAGATAGATAGATAGATAGATAGATAGATATACAGACAGACAGACAGACAGACAGACAGACAGATAGATAGATAGATAGACAGACAGACAGACAGACAGACAGATAGATAGATAGATAGATAGATAGATAGATAGATAGATAGATAGATCAGTTGGTCGGTAGGTAGGTAGGTAGGTACCAACTTCTTACTGTGATAAACTAACTCCGCATGAAGCACTAACCCTACAACGAAGACTTTATCACCGTCATCTATTGTTCCCAGAGTAGACTGTCTCGCTCGACAAAATTGCTGCAAAATACATTAATTCTAATATTATTAACAATACCAAAGTTAGCTAAGTTAGTTTGACTTGAAGGTACTTTATAGGTGTTTTAATGTGGGTCGTAATTCACTTGGAGCCACAAATCAGATCTACATACATATACAATTTGTTTAGGTTAATGTGTGTTTTGTCGTTGTGTCAAAACATTATTTATTTTCTACGCTTTTTCTGTGTTTTCACAAGGATTTATAAATTGACAATACCTCTTCCTTATCATGTCAGACAGACATATAACGTACATCTTAACATTGACATGGACTCATTTGTGTCAAAAGGGTCACACAAAATCTGTATTTTTTTTTTATTTAAATGAGTTATAAAATACTAATAAATCAGTTAAAGAAAACTGTATGAGAATATTAGATGTAAATAGTTACCTCCGCGGCAAACCAAGGTAGTGCTTCCTTCGAGAAATAATAACATTGAGATTCAAATGCGACCCAGTTATTCGGACAGCACCAAAGATGTCCTTTAAGTGAAAATATATAGATAAGTGTCACATTATCGTCAAGAAAACCATTACTTACATGGAAGCCTTACATTTTGACTTCATTTTTTACCACATAAATACAGAATATTCATTACAATTTTGATAATGTAAACAGAAACGAAGTTGTGTCATTTATAACTTACATCTAAAGTATATATGCAAAGTTGGTTATGCAATCCTAAAGAGAATGTCGTTTATCAAATATTATGAAACCATTATTTGGATATACGAATTTAATGTTTTATTTAAACATTAAAATATACATATTAGCTATTGAGAATGTTTACGGAAACGAATAATAATAATAATAATAATAATAATAATGATAATAATAATAATAATTAATAATAATAATAATAATAATGATAATAATAATAATAAGAAGAATATTAAAAATAATAATAATAAGAAGAAGAATAAGAATAATAATAATAATAACAACAACAACAACAACAACAACAATAATAATAATAATAATAAGAATAAGAATAAGAATAAGAATAATAATAACAATATACTTACCTGTAAAACAAATCAACAATATTTCAAAGACTTTTATATATACTTTCATATTTTGAAATATGTCGGTTCCGACTTTTAGTAATCGTTATATTGACAGATTGACGTCCAGATAGATAAGATAACTAGCAAGCAGTAGAAGCTATGCACCGTAAGAAATATATTGGTCACTGTATGTAAACTAGATAGGAATTGCAGGTGTGGCATTATAACTACACCTGTAAGATAAATTTAATCATATGGGGAAAAAATCGTTAAGTTTATATAATGCAAAATATTGGCGAGTAAAATATAAAAGCCTAAAATAATTCAGGGGAGGGAACTGAGAAAACTATTTCGTGGTTCTAGTATTCGGGAGACTTTTCATGCAATATGGTCTGTTACTAAAACGTATTTTCTTTTAAATATCTATTTTATGTAAGTTGATGGTACTACTTATTAATGTCAGCGTACATTCTCACCAGCCACAAAGCCAAAATACATTTTTAGTATATATATGAGATTATTATCAATAAAAATCAACAACAAGATTGAAATTGTTCAAATCACACTTATTTTATGTAAATGCATGCATTTGAATTTACAGTTTCAGAAAAAAATATTACTCCGTTTAACAACATAGGTCAAGAGAACTTTCCAAAATATCTACTATTATACGAAGTCTATTGTTGCTTTTGAGTATTATATCTTTCACTTATTTCGTAATGTTACTTCTCAGTTCGTTTTAACTCTGTGAAATCATAACATTGATATGTTTACATTTCTTACGCATGTGTAACAACCAAATGAGTTAAGCGGTCGATTCGTCTAGATTGTTTCCCTACGCATGACTGATTAAATTGTCTCATGTCTGCAATATGACATTCATGAAGTCAATCTTTTTGAAATAAGTTTTCAAATATTAGATATTATAGATATATGTAAAAAGTAGTAAATTCTATTGTATTAGTGTTTATTCTCAGATATGGTTTGGTTTCATTTATTCCAACTCCCAATGATCGATATCTGGTTTTGTAAGGTACAGAAGAACTTTGCACTGTTGCTTGTTTTGGTTTGATGTGATACGACTCCATGCTGATCTATGAATTATGACATAGCGTGGGAATTCTGCATTGTGTACAACTTCTAGTGACAACTATTAATGCACTTTCATGCTATTTCATATGGGTTCAGTATTAAATTATTCTGTCAGATATTGTTGAATATAAGTCTGTAAAGTTTTCGAATAATTCCCTTTATTTGACACCCTGCTGTTAGACATTAGAAGCTATTGCTGCTCCAAGTGTCGTTCATAAAATGTTACATACACAGACACACGTACGGACTGTACGGAGGCAATATCGATTTCAGTGACAGTCACGCAGATGTGGAGGACGAATAACCGTGTCTTGGACTGACGTCGTTATGTGCAGACGTCGCGGTCGGTCGGCAACCTTTCGGTTTTCTCTCAGACTATAGAAACAATGTTCTGTAGTTGAAACATACACACCGACCTACAAAACAACCTATTGTTGTGTTTAATTTGGCTTTGCATTAGCAGGGCAATTGCCTGACCCCTTTGAACTTCCATTAGTCGTAATTGACGCATACAATTTTACCTTGCGTAAAAATCTGTCGTTGCCTTACACCTTGTATTAGCAATGCAATAGCCTGACCCCTTTGAACTTTCGTAAGACGTATCATGATTGCAAAAACTTATAATTGACAGTGTTTAGCAAAAAGAGATGTATTCCTCCAGTATCGATTGGTCTGATAAGATGTATGGACGAATCATTATTATGCACGTTTTTTTGGCTATTTATCACGTTCTATATGTGGTCGGATACATTTTACAGTTGAGTGACTTTTGGCACCGACCCAGATACTTTGGTTTATAATATGTTAGGCAGTGCAGTTGGATTATATTGGAGGATATTATGTTACTTGTGTTTTTTCCCTTTCAGAATATAGGTATATGATAAATTTGAGTCAACAAAAATTATGAAAAAAATCCTGATTGACATTTAAAAATTACACTGAAGAAGGATAGCCATCAATAGCTGCTTTATTTTCATGTTATTACCTACTTCTGAAATTTTCTTTGTGGCCGATGTCGAAATTATTTTTTCTTTTGTTCTACATTATTTTGTGTATTGACCATATGGGAATGCAATAATTGTTTTATTATATTTCAAAGATGAAACATTATACCAAATATACAATATGTTGATATCTTTATTTTCAATGTAATATCGAATTAGTATTGCAGCGTGATTGGGTGACCTCTTTGTACTTTGCCGTGATTTTAGCCTAAATAAAATATTTCCATCACAAAGACAGGAAACCGTTTTTTAACTCACAGTTCTGAATCATCTTCCATTTACAAACGGATAATTCAAATGACGAATTGGTCAAAATTACGACTGACTTCACAAAAATTTCATGAATCGAAATCTTAATACCAAAGGTATTTACTATCACGAGTCATCAGTACCACGCAATGTAAAAAACCTACCAAAATAAGGAAATATGGAAATCGTGTGCCGCTCTAGTCAGCATTCGTCTAGAACTCTTTCACTCCTGAATATCTTAGCAGTATGCTCTTTTCTATTGTTTAAAACCAGTTTATTGTGGTTTGTGGGTTGAAAAGGTTAAATGAATAATTCATCGATATAATGAATTATGTGATACAAGTATATGTATGATTTGTGTGTATATATAATTTTGCACCCTCCATCTCTTATCCCGGGACATATTGCTTTTTATCTGTCTTCTTCTTCAGTCCATATTTGCTCGTTTGAACAGGTTTTGGCACATATTTTTTTTTCTTTGTTTTGTTTTTAGTTTTGTTGTTGGTTTGTTTTTTGTTCACATGTCAATTGGCAACATTTATGTTTCAGTCAGAATGAACCAACTTAAGTACAGTAAAACCCACTTATATTGAACCCTGTTACATTAAAAGTTCGCTTTATCTGAAATAATTTTTATTCACTGGTGAAATGTGTTTATTATATTATAATCCGATTATTTTGAACAAAAACAAAATCATTTCTCCTTCAATATCAATAAATCTGTGTTCTACTGTATATAGCGTCATTATAGAGCCTATTGTCCTATGACATATGTTCAATTTTTTTGTAATAAATTACAATATGCATCATGACTAGTCATGATGCATATTGTAATTTATTACCAAAATAAATTGAACATATGTCATAGGACACTACGGAGACAACATACAGCGATATCTGCAATAGTGATTGGCCTTCATAGAGTTCTCATGGACATGGTATCAATGAAACACATCATAGTACAATGAAGTTTCTCCACGTTTTTTGTTTTGTTTTTGCTTCTATTTTCTCATTTCTTTTCACTCTCAACTATATGTAAACCGAATGTGAGCTTGTCATGGAAATTTGTTGATTTTGATTTTAATTCTTAGATTACAAGGTTTATTTGCACATCCAGTGTCTTACTAATTGAAATCTAGCTATATTAAATGTTATGAACATTATTAACATGTATGGAGACACAGCGGCGGGTAGCGCATGAACAGTAAATGAGGAATAACATGAGCTCGCTGACTTTACTCTGGTAATCGAGTTATTGTAACTTTTTGTATATTAAAAAAAAAATACCTTTTTTGTAAATACAGCCATTACAATCACACATCTAGGCAAGACAAATATCCCTGTCTTAACCTGTCGCCGTTATGCATGGACGTCCCCGTCGCGGTCGGTCGGTAACGCTCTAAGTTTTTCTCAAACGACAAACAAGATGTACATATATGTACACCAACCTGCATAACGACTTGTTTAAAAATGTCTTAAACCTTCCATTTGCAATGTAGTACTCTAACACCTCTCTTAACTTCTTTCTGATGTACCATGATTGCAGAAAAAAAATTCTAGCTGTATAGCGGAAACCGATGTATATATGCATCTAGAGGAGGATGTGGTATGAAGATGTTTTGGCGAACTTGCCATCATTATTCTGCACGAGTTTTTGTCCTTTTATCACTTTCTCTATGTGGTTTGATATATGCCATACTACAGTAACGTTAGGCATCAATTGTAATGCACAATGACCAAAGAAAATTAAAGATTTAAGATATTAGCCCATTGAATTAGAATTTGAATCAACAGAAAATTATGCAAAGTTTATTCATAAAACTATGCGGCAAAATAGTGGATACCAAGTATCAAGATGTACTGCGAGATGTGTCGACAAATTTGTCTTACTCCTACATATATAAATATTTTTGATTTGTATTTGTTTTGTGGGGCAGGGTTGCCTATTCATAACCTCCTCTATGTATACATTTCATGGATATGAAATTATTTCTGGTATTATACGAAATTATTTCATATATTAGCTTACTATAGAATTTGAGAAAGAAAATGGTGTAAATTGTTTGTATTCTATATGTTTTTTTTTTATTTATGTTTTGGAGGTCTTTTTTTCTCATTTTCATCACTTTCTCTATGTGATATATTGCAAGGTAGAGTAACTTTAGGCATTTAGGATTAAGTGCACAGTGACCAAGGAAATTTAAAAAAAATTAAGATATTCAGTCCATTTAAGAATTTAAGTCAAATTTAAAATGGATTCTACTGCCAGTTTTAATTATGATATTTAAGGTTAATAAATATTCACAAACTATGATGCAAAATAATAGATATCAACAATTTCTTTATGTAAATCAACTGCAGAATTTCTTTTGGGTGGATACCAAGGTTGAAATTATTTTTCTGTACTACATAAATTATTGTATTGACCAAATCATAATGCAGTAAGTGTTTTATAATATTTATATGATGAAACGTATGTCAAATATAAATGGCAGCGAATGATTTTCATTGGTCAAAATTACGATTGACATCACAGAAATACAATTTCTCTGATTATCACGAATTGTACCTTGCAAAACGTACCAAAATAACGAAATATGGACATGGTCAGCAATCGCATGAATAATGAATAATTCATTCATAAAATGAATTATGTGATACAAGCATATGAATGATTTGTGTGTATGTATGTTTTATGCACCCCATCTCTTATCTCGCGGCAAATTGCTTTTTATCTGTCTTCTTGTTCATTTTTCTTCCTTTTTTCCTGCTTTCAGGTTTGATCTTTCTTGCAAAAATCAGGGTAGGCTCGAACCTGCGCTGATCAGAATTGAGAGACTTCATGGTTTAAAACGCTATGCTCTAACCACTCGGGAACGTAGCCCCAGAGTGACACTGGTAATTTATAATTGGTACTTATGAATCAAACTGACATATTATGATTATAACTTTGATATGCATGAAATCTTATGAGTGAGATATCTTTTAAATCTCATGAATGAAACTTTGATATTTTGACATTTTTTTTTCCAGCGATGAAAACATTTTACATAAATCACTGAAATATGAAACCATGGTGATATAACACAAGATTTCTACATTCCATGAAATTAAGAAACATCGGTTTAATTTTTCATTTATTTTATATCTTATGACACAAAAGTATACTATTGCACACAACCAGATACCCCATCATCCGACTGGCCTCCCATTCTGGGTAAAATTGCTGAAATATAGTAGCGAAAAAGGTCGTTTGAAAGCTCTGAGAAATGTTGGTACTTTAATATAATTAATGTTGCACAAATCTTTAATAAAATGCGTATTCAAAGTCATGATAATTAATTAAAGTCATGGTTATTAATTACTAAACATTACTTAACAAAGTTACATAACTAATGTAATAAGGGCTAATGTTTATTATTTATTAAACTTAAATATCATAATTAAAAGTGGCAGAAGAATCCATTTTAAATTTTCTATATGTCAGGCATGCTACAAACCTTCTTTCACATATATAATGTAAATCTCCCCTGTTACAATCGTAATCATGGTAACAAGCAGAATCCGAACACGGATTCAATGCCAGGCAATTCTCTGCACCGCCCCCTTGAGGTTGATTGGTGAACCAAAATGGTGAATCCAGTGGAATCAATTTGTGATTCGAAATCCATCGCCACTGTCCTTCTTTCTCCATATCATCTGCCCCAATCCAAAAAGCTTTATCTGGAATTAAGATATTTTTCTATCAACTTTGAATTTTCTATCAATGTATCTCGTGATTTGGAATATAAACATATTTTCAGACATCAAACACAAAAACAGTGAAAAACAAGATTAATTTTGAGTTTGAAATTTAAATCAACCTTCCGAAATCTAGCCTCGAAATTATTTGCGCTTAATTGTCGTATTGTATGTTTTTTATATTTTTTTTGTAACACCATCAAATTCTGACTTTGATATTGTAAATTGAGTAATGTTATATTATTCTTTTACAGATGTAAATAATACAAATTGAAATATACTAAAACAACAACCATATTTAATGAATAGGTCAGGCATCTCAAAGTGATAACTTTCAAGGATAACCGAGTTAACAACACATTTAGGTGTATTATGTGGCCTTGTGTGATACAACTTTTACTCCTTTCGGAGATAAGCATTTATTTTAAATTCGAGCTCAACTGATGAAATCATATTAACAGAAACGATCGTGTTGAGGGTTTGATTTAGTCTATATTGTAAAATTATAACCTTATTACTGTTATCAATATTTAACATGATCAACAGACTTACTGTCATATTGTAACTCCGCGTGAAGTACTACTGCGGCCATAAACATTTTAGTTTCGTCATCGATTGCTGCTAGTGTGGCTTGCTGTGATCTACAAAAAACCTGTAAAACAAAATGATATCTTACCACTGTGTTGAAATCATATTCTTGTAATTACAACACAATTTATTAAGTATAGTCAAACTCACTTTTATACTGAACCCTATAACATTGAAATCCCTCTGTTTTGAATATAAAAAATCTCGGATACCAAACTATAGATCTTCATGATGTCCAGGATACAGGTACAAATCTGGTAAAAATTGGACAAACACGAACCTCAGGAAAACCAAGATGTGGGATCAGGTGTGAAATGATTTTGATTCCCCAGCCAAATGGCTTAAAACCATTAAAACCTTGTTATTTTAAAACTTCTGTTTTTTTAAAAGGAAAATTTATCCCCCTTCGATTTCAATATACCCGTGTTCTACTGTATACTATTTTACATACGTACTGTAACGATCTCGGTTTTTCTCATGGCGTATGCAGTTCCTTTTTGTTTATATTTGAAATAATTTCTCTATCAATTATTTGTATTACTATCTATCGTAAATCCAATTTTTGTATTGTCAATACAATTTTTATCGTTAACATATAACTTTTATCATTAGTTTATAAATACAATATACTATGATCTACATAATGAAATTATACCATTTTCATGATAAATATTATAAACATAATATCAAAGTTATGATACTCAAGGCGATCGTTTCGGTCAATTAGACTCCATCAGTTGAGCTCCAATTTTAAATAGATTTACTAAAGTGAAAGGGAAAGTGGTATCCTACAAGGCCAAATAAAAAATTTAAATGCTTGGCCAAATCCAACTAAGAGTAACAACTGTAAAAATATGACTTTCTCTATTGTTATCACTGTTAAACTGATGTTAGTATGTGTTATCCGTTGGTGATTTTCAAAGTTTTTGTACACACGAAACTAAAGGCTCTCTCACCTGGATTACACGTGAACAACTGCTTCGGAGAAGACAAAGAAATACATTTTATATTCTAAATTGCTATAAATTTCTAACTGGTGGAATAATTATTCAACAAATAGGCATCAAAGCCAAACATGAGGTGAGCTTGTAATAAATAATATGTTTACAATATTTAGATTGATTCAGTGGTTCTCGACAGGAATTAATTTCCAATCAGTCCAGTGTTAATAATAGTGGAATTTTCAAACAATCAAAATGCAGTGTTAATAATCAACACCAAATAAAGACATTTGTCAAATAAACATGCATGCCAAGTTTCGTTAAGATTGTTGTTCAAGTACTTCTAGAAAAGAAGTTTGAAATATGAAATACGGTAACGATGTCGCCGACGACGAACGCAAATTAAGGACAATAGCGCAACTTGACCCATCATTATAAAACTTGAGAATTTACTCAAACCAGAGAACATGCTCAAATTTGCCTGCTCAGCCAATCAGATTTCAAGAATAGCTACAGTTAAGTAAATGTTTTATGGTGAACCAAAATGTTCAGACAGAGCATGTGTACCTGAATATATGACCTTAGTTATTTTATTGACCATAAGTGCTGTACTTAAGTTGGCCTAATGGCGTTATATATATCGTGCTATGACTTCTATACCTTGTTATCTGCATTGAACTTCGCGTAAAATATCAGTAATGCACTTATCGGGATCGGCATTTATACAAAACATGAAACTGTCTGAGTGACATTGTATTAAGGCCAAATGACAGGATGTTATCATGAAAGTACAGCATGCTATTTATCAAAACATTTTTATCTTACTCTCAGTATCCATCAAGCCTTGTTTATATCCACTACAATCAGTGGGGATAATAACTATTAAGTTGAAATTAGTATACAGTTTAGATTTTGAAATTTGACTACTACGTCCATGGAAACGTGCATTGTTTTCATAATGAATCTTTTTTGTTTGGAAAATTAAGTTTCTTATGAAAAATACCAGCATCAATGCAGCAAATAGACTTACAGAATATATATATATTTTTTGTCGATTTCGACTGTCTCAAATCCCTAAGAGACTACAATTCCTCGGAAATGACCCTTTTAAAGCGGTTCAGGCCTTGGTTATTGCTTTGAATTTGTCCAAGATCTACTGGGGTTTGACGACGTTCATCAGTAAACACCTTTCTCTCTCTCTCTCTCTCTCTCTCTCTCTCTCTCTCTCTCTCTCTCTCTCTCTCTCTCTCTCTCTCTCTCTCTCTCTCTCTCTCTCTCTCTTCTCTCTCTCTCTCTCTCTCTTCTCTCTCTCTCTCTCTCTCTCTCTCTCTCTCTCTCTCTCTCTCTCTCTGTATTTATATATATCTGATCCAGTTCCATTTCCTACAAAGATAATTTTTCACGGTCTTCCAGTCCACACTACTCAGAAGCAGACGATAATTAGCCAAAATTAAATGTCATGTTATATTTTGTTTGGCGTGTTCTGATGTTTTAAGACCTTGCATTCCGAAACATTTGTTTACAATTGTGAATGTTTATTTTTACATGAAAGCATTTTATGGTGAAAAGTAGTTCCGGAGAGCACTTCCGGTAGTGGGCGTCTCTAAGGAACCTAACCATATTATCGAGAAATATGATATATACAATTTTCAATCATAGTTGCTGTCTCACACAAAAAATTAATATATATATATATATATATATATATATATATATTCTGTGTGTGTGTGTGGTGTGTGTGTGTGTGTGTGTGGTGTGTGTGTGTGTGTGTGTTACATACACAAATATAGGTTTACAAACTATCGAAATACTTTCCAGATTCATGTGAAGAAACAATGCATGCTGGACGTTTTTCGGAAACAAAAACAGTAATCACAAGAATATAAGATCTACTTCCAAGGTTACAGAAGAAATGAATGCTATGTCAAAGGTTACATACCTCAGCCTCATAATAAGATCCTAAGCTCTTGGAGAAATAATAACATTGGGATTCAAGTGCTATCCAGCTACTAGGGCAGCAGAAGATGGTTCCTTCAAATAAAAAAGATCATTCAAATTTAATTCTTTCACATAGTCCTCTAGATCCAACTTAAATGAAATGAATGAAAGCCTGGCAGCGGCACCATAAAACTTATTTACTCAAGTCTGAGAATATTCTCAGATTACAGGATTTGCCAGAGTTAAGTACATTTTTTGACTTAAGTAATCCTTAAGTGTTATGGTTTCAGGTCCATGTGTTAAATCAAGTAAAAATTAATGTTAATAAATAAGTAATTTAAAATCTATAAAATACCATGTGCCATTTTAAAACCACACGAAAACCTGAAATAAACAGTACTTTTTTGTAAATGCCATTAAATAACTTACCGATGAAACAAATGATAAATACTTCAGTGATATATATAAACATGTTGTGTGTTCAGCTTGCCCTGTTTGTGATTTTAACAATGTCATATAATAGACAGATAAGATAAAGGGAACTGCAAGTGCATTTCATTTTGGTAACTAGTACTTTAATAGTTTAACTTTACTTTCACCTGGATTAACAACCATGATAAGAGATGAAATTAGGATATAATACTAAACGTTTTACACACACACACACACACACACACACACACACACACACACACACACACACACGACGAGGTACCTTAAGCGAAACCTGTTTAATATGTGACTGTCGTGAGAAAACCAATTTGGATTTTGACGTACTTGTTTCCCTGACCAGAACTATATAAATGACAACTACCTCAGATTGCCATTACAGACGAGAGTGTGAAACTACCAGTGAATATGGTGTAAAAGTGGGAAAGGCTGCGAACACATTTCAGTGTGCGATACATGCGAAATGCATGTTTCAAATGCAACTGAATTTTAAGTAATAAGATTTCCCAAGTTATTCGAAAGGTTAAATCGTGATTTGGTCGTAATACAAAATTAATTAATATCTACATGTATGTATTTGATACCGTCTATCAACTTCAAGGGGCATTAGCTGAATATTATTTCGATATTTTCTACTAGTATTTGATGTACAATAACAATATAAAAAATCTCAGCATAAATCAATAGAATGTTCAGATACAAATCCGGTAAAAATGGACAAACACGGACCTCTGAAAACCGAGAGATCGGATCAAGTGCCATGGAGGAGAAAGCATCTCCTGTCGACCGGTCATACCCGCCGTGAGTCCACAGTCATATAAGAGTAATACACAGACATAAACAATATTATATTCCTACATAATTATTATTATATTCTGTGAAAATAAAGTCAGGTCCAGTGTGGTATTCATATACGAATAGTAAGGTTGAGTTATTAATCTAAAGCAATTGAAAAAGTGCCAAAACTAGGTTTCTTAAGCTTTTTTCACAAAATATATAGGAATTCAAAAATTTAATCTCTCTCTCTCTCTCTCTCTCTCTCTCTCTCTCTCTCTCTCTCTCTCTCTCTCTCTCATCAATCTAAAACGTGAAAAAGGGAAAAAAGATGACAAAAAACCAACTCACAGATAATGCCCCTTTAAGTCTACTGGTGAATATTAATATGCGGTTGGAGACTGACACCCACATTACACATTTGATACAATTAACATTTGATATGATTTGATAAAATGATTTGATAAAATGATAAGATTTTAAACTACACAAAAAAAACAATAATAACAACATCTCTTACCTGCATATACGGCAATAATACACAATGATGTTATCATAAAAAAATGGTTATTACAGAAAAACTATATTTTGAAGGTGTAAAGCGAATGACAAATATCAAATATCGTGTAGAAACGGGGATAGATGATAACTAAAATGAGTTTCAGATGTTGTTTCTTCTAACATATCTATGAAATCCGATAATTAAATAAACCTCCAAACTAATGTACTTCGAATTAGTTTAAATCAAATTCAAGTACGGAATAACGTCCCAAAATTTGTTATTCGCAGGTCAACTGGGGACTCAACTGAAATATTCACTGAGGTGATTGGATACTGTTTTAGTCCAGTAGACATTCGGGGAACACATCCTTTTAATATCAGTATACACACGTAATTGAAATATGACATTTTCAGGTACATTTCAGTTGAAAATATTGCATAATACATCTAATAATGTTTAATGAAATAACATTTTGGTTTAAAGTTAATTTGTAATGTTTCCATAAATTATTTTAAATTTGGCTGTATATAATTGACCCTGAACATGACTTACATTGTTGTTTTGTCAGTATCATATTCTCCTCAGTTTTCCATCTTATACTATCTTTAAAGGGACATAAGCTGTACCAAAAACAATTACATGTATTTCGAATTTTCTACTTTTACTACTTGTACTTGATAAACAGTAATAAATAAAAACTATACAGCCGCATGCAAAATATTATATTCCTATATATTTTGTGATAAGAAAGTAAAGTCCAGCGTGGTATTCATATACAAAAAGTAACGTTGAGTTACTCAAGTGACAAACCAGTCCCTTTAAATCAAGTCCCATTATATATTCTCTCTAGAAAATGAATTCTGGATTCTGGATTCTACATAACATTTTTGTCACAATATTTTAAACAATATTCTTAATTTTTTTCATTAAACCAAATGTGTCATTATTAAATTGAATCTTGGAGGAAGCTATAGTTGAAAACGCACTAAGAATTAGCCGTCATTAGGAGATCTCACTCATTTAAAGTACAAATGTATATAGGGGCCTCCGTGGCCAAGTGGTTAGAGCATCACGCTTTGAACCATGAAGTCTCTCACTTCTGATCAGCGCAGGTTCGAGCCCCGCTGGAACCTAAGCTGATTTTTGTGAGAACGTTTCCCAGTTTACTTGCGGGGGACCGGTGGTCTCTTCCCAGGTACATTATAACCCGCCATTTAACTGAAAAATTGTTGAGTGTGGTGTAAAACACCATTCAAAATTCAAATGTATATATATCTGCTGAAGTCGTTGTTTATCACACTGATGGAATAATACTAAAGCTTGGTAGTGTTGTTGTTTTTTTAACCTCGAAATAGTTTAAGTATGTACAGAGAAATACACTTTTAATTTCCAACAATGTTTTGAAGGATTACAGGCTGTCATTTTGATTTAAAAAATGTATCCAGCAATTAGAATTTAACTTTGATTAAAAAAGAATAAAAAGATATCGCCGTATAAATGTTTAACCTATCAGGCAGATCTTGCCTAGAATTGATTAAATTCGTTGACGATTAATATTCCTTGCATCCATGTAAGAATACAAATGTTAACTCTGTCATTGTTTACATTCGATTTCTTTTTATAAATTGCGACATTATAACAAAACGTTTGCAACCCGGGAGTTTTTAAAAACATTTTATTTGTATAACACTTCAAATATTTGAAACTTTCAATTTAAAAAATCCTATTTGGCAGCTTGTATGCCTTTAACACAGTTTTCAATGAAATACCTCCAACAAATTGATTGAACTCTATATTTTACGTAATGTCCGTATCGATGGAACACCCATGAATGTTACACTGTGCGGTCGTCGCAATATTCTGCCAATCTCTAATTAAAGAGATCTGCACAGTTTTTTTTATCATTTTCTGACCAATTGCACTGCATGTGTGCAGTAAATTTGTTTACTATGTCATAAAACCGTATATAATGTGTGAGTCTGACACCTTTTTACGATTTTGTAAGAGAAACTGATCAGTCATGTGTTTATAATGATTCGTTCCCAAACATACTTGCCAAGACTTCTTTGATACAACATATGAAGATTTCATATACAGCGGTAAACTATTCACTGACAAATTATTGACACACGGATACCGAAAACCGCTTTTAATGTCAATGTTCCGCAAATTTTACGGTCGTTATCATAGTCTTGTTTGCGACTACTCTGTTTCACTAGGTGAAATGTTGAGTTGCCTTTTCGTTGGCGGTTGTTGAGACGTCTGTACCAACTGTAACGAGGATACACTCTTCACGTGTTTCATTGGACTTGACTGTGGACTCACGGCAGGTGTGACCGGTCGACAGGGAATGCTTACTCCTTCATGGCACCTGATCCCACCTCTTGGTTTCCAGAGGTCCGTGTTTGTCCATTTTTACCGGATTTTTATCTATGTCCTGGACATTCTATTGATTTATACTTTGGTATCTGAAAAGTTTTTATATATTATATTATTGATATGGACTATTTACCGAAATTTCGATATTTCAAAATTTGAAATTGAATTAAATATTTTATTTTGTTTTTTTATTGACTGATTAATATAAAAGGAACACTTGACTTTGAATCATGTGTATTAATCTTCTCGACAAAAGTTTCTTTTGAAGACTAAATACACAGAATGCTAACGTTCATTGTTCCGAATGACTCTATTTATAACTACTAACAATCCGCAGATATTTATAAATCAGCGTGGATGTCATGTACGTTACTGTTGGGATACTTTGTCATGTTACCGTATGTGCCGCTTTCGCTGTGTTGAGGTTGTTAATTAAGTACACTAAGTTTTCATGTCTTTGGTGACAAATACCTGGAATATGTTGCACTTAACATCAACAGTCAATCTACGGCGTGTACTTTTTGTCTTTCTTGGTAAGTACACAATATTTAATGGTCATAAAACGCGGAATGCTCAATGTATTTTCAGCCAGTTTAAAAACTACTGTTATAATTGATTTTACACATTTCCTTGGTCTTTATACTACTACTTATACGATGACAACTAATACTACAACTGATCCTTATAATAATTGTAATGATAAATATTATTGTTGTTATTATTATTACTATTATTATTATTATTATTATCATTATTATTATTATTATTATTATTATTATTATTATTTCAATCATTTAAGTATCAATGTTATAATCGTTATCATCATTATTATTATAGGTAATGTTGTTTATTATTATTATTTCAACAATAGCTATAGGTATTATATCTTAATAATCTATATATAGTTAAAGCCTGTTTGAAAAAGGAACCTATTGCAATTACCAGATATAACTAATATCAAATTTCGTTATGGTTTAAATTTCGTTGATGCATGAAAACAGCGAGAAAAAAACGGAATTAAAACCACAACGAAATTTTCTGATTTTACAGTGTTTTTTTTTTTTTGTGATCATCACTTCTTTGATGTTTTTTTGGTAATAGCAATGGAATGCTCAACATTCTACAACTTTTGTAAAATTTGCAAACCTTGTTTCATTTACTCTTTAATTTAAGAATTATATAATACATGTTTTTGTTAGAAATCCTCAGATTCTTATCATTTGATTTCACCTTCAATGATCCGATCTTTTTCTACGGGAAATATCATGCGTGATACGTTCTACATATGTTTCTGTCTGTTGAGAATTTGCATTATTATTGTAAAATTATTTTTGGACATTTATAAAAGATGTGAGGTCATGATCTTAGAGAGCTATTCTACTATTAGGTCGCTGTTTTCTTTGTGTATGCTGTCAGATCACATACCTCTAAGATGACATATGTTGAGACACTTTTTGAAAGCAGTAAATTCTTATTAGTAATAAATGTCCACAACATCAACATTATATACCATATATATCTGGACGTCCGACTGTATCCGGAGAATGCTCCTACTACTACAAATATAAGCGCTTCACTGCTCTGTAACATTATTTATACGTTTGTTTTTTATTAGATCATGTATATTTTTGTTCGTTTCTGTTTTACGCCACATTCAGCAATTTTCAGTTGTATAGTGGCCATGATGGAGGAGACAGTTCCGGTACAATATAACTGGAAAAAGAACATCAATTAAACTTTTCCACAAATACTACTTAAATTCAAGAGAGAGAGAGAGAGAGAGAGAGAGAGAGAGAGAGAGAGAGAGAGAGAGAGAGAGAGAGAGAGAGAGAGAGAGAGAGAGAGAGAGAGAGTAGAGGAGAGAGAGAGAGAAAAGAGAAGAGAGAGAGAGAGAGAGAGAGAGAGAGAGAGAGAGAGAGAGAGAGAGAGAGAGAGAGAGAGAGAGAGAGAGAGAGAGAGAGAGAGCTCGAAGCCGCATTGACTGGAGGTGAAAGCACTCCAGGATTTAAAGCATGATGATTTACATCACTCGATCAAATTCACCATCCCTATAAGTGTATCTAAATGTTGATGGCAATGCATCAAGCTAATTGCTTAATTTATCTTTATGATATAGTAATTAGTATTAATTATGTAACCTGAGGCTTAAGCATTATAAAATTTTATAAATTTGTAAGTTTATATATTTATTTGCGTTCTAAAACGTCATCGAATATCATTTGGATGAACTCAAAATGGAAATATTCAAATACTTTTGGGTGAAATATGTAATTTAGCATATAAAATCCAGACAGGATTGCAAAGCTAATAAAGATTTTATGACGACCACCTTTGCATTTCGTAATATCATATTTGTTTGTAATTTTTGTAGTGTCTAACTTGAAAGAGAAAGGTGTACATATAGGAACCAAGTCACATGTTTGACATAAAAAGTGTATTTAGAAACTCTCACAAAGGTCTGTCATTTGAAAACAATGTTGAGATGGGTTTCTTTACCAGGCTGTAGGACCAGTTGGTATTAGAGTTATTTCGATATTACATACGTCTATAGGGTTGGTCAATATTTCTAGTATCCCAACTCTACATTGCCCAAAACTGTAACGTAGAATGATATGTTTGGTACTCGATGCCTATATGGTACATTACTTTAGCGCAGGTTAACATTTCTGGTTCCCCATCTTTATATGGTACACTACTATAGCGCAGGTTAACATTTCTGGTTCCCCATCTTTATATGGTACACTACTATAGCGCAGGATAACATTTCTGGTTCTCCATCTTTGTATGGTACACTACTATAGCGCAGGTTAACATTTCTGGTTCCCCCATCTTTATATGGTACACTACTATAGCGCAGGTTAACATTTCTGGTTCCCCATCTGTGTATGGTACACTAATATAGCGCAGGTTAACATTTATGGTACCCCATCTTTCTATAGTACACTACTATAGCGCAAGTTAACGTTTCTGGTTCCACATCTATAAACTACACAGGTCTACAACGTAGATTAACATTCAGGTCCCAGATGCACAATATATTGTAAAATTTAACTCGAAATTATACAAGGTTTACCCAGTAGGCTAACTATGCAAAGGTTAAATTCAACCATCTACAGTAAATGGCGTCTTCAATTGATTAAGGTAATCCGTGTTAAGATTGAAAAGCTGATATCGGAAGAAAAATGAAATAAACTTGAAATCACAGTATTATTCGTCTAAGTATAACAAAACCTTTCTCCGACGATTTATACGTTAGTTCATACAAGATTAACATTTGTATACGATCTCCGTCAACCTGCTGTTCAAATGTTCTATGAGATGTTTTACGACACAGTCACAATAAAGCAAATTAGTTTGTATCAGTTCCCGACTATCGCTGGCATGACAAGCTTTCATCTAAATCATTACTGAAATGAGTGTTAACTAAATATACACAAATGCACATCATGATACGATTATGTTTTTTTGCTTATAGATCATGTAATTCAGACAATTCAGTTAGTGGGTATATACTGGTCAAACGGAAATAACACCTGTAAAACTGATGACAAGTATCACGTAATAGATTAATTAAAAGTGCACTCTAATCAAATGGATTATATGTATAAACGGTATGTGTTGTAACTTCGATATTTGTAAGGATGTTCGATAAAGCAGTAATCGCTGTGCTAAAACTGTTATTATTTATATGAGGACAAATTCACTGATGTAATAATTCATTGTCTTTGGACATTATTTTTAATAAAATTGATTTTTTTTTTCGCTCCTTTGATATCCCAAAGGACCATAATTGTATTCTGTTTTCTTGACTTAGTAGCAATTAATATTTAGGTAAAGTTAAACTTGTATATAAAGACCTTCTCACGGACACAACAAAACCAGTCTTTAAAGGGAGGTGGTCTTTATATAGAGGTTGATTTATACATAAATGTTACTATTGGGACAGCAATGAACAGTTTTACTTTATACACAGATGGTCGCTTTAGCAAGTTTTACAGTATCTGTACTGTTTTATTTAAAATTCAAATTTCAAAATAAACATTTTATAATATTAAACTTACTACTTTTATAAAATTTATTTTCAGACAAAACAAGTTATATTTATTTTTTAAAGAACACGTATGTGTTCTGAATATGTTCTTGCATTAAAAAAATAATCATAATCATTAGGACAATGTGATTTTCCCCCTTCCGTGATGTTAATATTAACTTTCAGTTTCAGACGTTTAATCTGTATAACAGCGATCATATTACTGCTTTGATGTAATACAATGACTGTAATATTTACGTATCTATACATAAAACGCACCTTATCTTTCAGAAAAAAAATGTTGTTGTCGTTTTAATTTTTTCAAAACCCTTTTAGAGTCATATTTCATAAGGCCAGTATAATCTACAATATAAAATTGTTTTTTGAAACATGTTACATATTAATCGAATCTATAAAATTATTACTTCGTATGTATGTATTTTTTGTGTTTCTCCAATTTGTTTAATTATTTTTAATTCAGCCTGAAGAAAAAAACATACTAATAATATATATAAATTAGGTTTGTCAATGAGTAACCGGTTAACTGATTTGCGCCACCGTCTTTCCTCGTTAGATACGTGTTTATACAACAATTAGTGTCTTTGCATTTGTCATTTGATTTGCTAAATTAAGCGGGAGTTGTTAGTATTTTATACATGGGAGATATATAAATATATTGAATTGTTTTCAATAAAATAATTTAGTTTTAAGATAATTTTGTCTTTAATGCCGATTAGAGATGTGTTAATCTTAATCGCTGCCTAAACTAAGAAATTATTTACATTTACACCTGAAATTTAGAAAACAGCTTCATGTACATGTAGTTATTAAACATTTCACTGAATAAAACGATACATTGCTGAATCCATGATGGGTATCGGGTTCAAAACCCATTTAGATTTGGCTTAATAAAATACAAACAAAACCTTAAAATATTATCGTAGAGCATAATTATTACCGAATTCTTCTATAAGTGACTCTTGATCTACATACGCCTACTGATATATAAATAAAGCTACCAATGTGGTATTTTAACTAAGAAAAAAGGTCCTTCCTTATGTAGTTTCCGAATGACCCACAGAGTTTTTAAGATTAATGTTTTTCCGGACATGAGATAATATACCTCCTCGGGCAAATAAATATCTCCTGGTGCTTTGAATAATATCTGGGTCTGTACTTGAAATCTGACAAAAGTGACCCAGTAACCGAGTACTCCATCGGAAAACATTAGGTTAACCGGTTAATAGAAATTGAAGGATCTGACAACCCTTGTGTATATATATATATATATATATATATATATATATATATATATATATATATATATATATATATATATATATATATATATATATATATATATATATATATATATATATATATATATATATATATACAATGAACAATAACTGGTACAAGCAGATCAAACACTGGTCACTTCAATGGTAATGTAACAGCTACAGCTACAAGCTGACTATACATTGGTCACTTCATGGTTATATAACAACTACTGGTATATGCTGATCAAACACTGGTCACTTCAATGTTATATATCTTTTACATGCGGATCAAACACTGGTCACTTGAATGCTATATATCTTGAACATGCTTATCAAACACAGGTCACTTGAATGCTATATATCTTGTACATACTGATCAAACACAGGTCACTTGAATGCTATATATCTTGTACATACTGATCAAACACAGGTCACTTGAATGCTATATATCTTGTACATACTGATCAAACACTGGTCAGTTGAATGCTATATATCTTGTACATACTGATCAGACACTGGTCAGTTGAATGCTATATATCTTGTACATACTGATCAGACACTGGTCAGTTGAATGCTATATATCTTGTACATACTGATCAAATACTGGTCACTTGAATGCTATATAACAACTACTGGTACAACTTACGATACATCGGTCAATGTTATATAACATCAACTTATATGGTGATCAAACACTGGTCACTTCAATGTTATATAACATCAACTTATATGGTGATCAAACACTTGTCACTTCAATGTTATATAACATCAACTTATATGGTGATCAAACACTGGTCACTTCAATGTTATATAACATCAACTTATATGGTGATCAAACACTGGTCACTACAATGTTACATAACATCAACTTATATGGTGATCAACCACTTGTCACATCAATGTTATATAACATCAACTTATATGGTGATCAAACACTGGTCACTACAATGTTACATAACATCAACTTATATGGTGATCAAACACTGGTCACTACAATGTTATATAACATCAACTTATATGGTGATCAAACACTGGTCACTACAATGTTATATAACATCAACTTATATGGTGATCAAACACTGGCCACTTCAATGTTATATAACATCAACTTATATGGTGATCAACCATTTGTCACTTCAATGTTATATAACATCAACTTATATGGTGATCAAACACTGGTCACTACAATGTTATATAACATCAACTTATATGGTGATCAACCATTTGTCACTTCAATGTTATATAACATCAACTTATATGGTGATCAAACACTGGTCACTACAATGTTACATAACATCAACTTATATGGTGATCAAACACTGGTCACTACAATGTTATATAACATCAACTTATATGGTGATCAAACACTGGTCACTACAATGTTATATAACATCAACTTATATGGTGATCAAACACTGGCCACTTCAATGTTATATAACATCAACTTATATGGTGATCAACCATTTGTCACTTCAATGTTATATAACATCAACTTATATGGTGATCAAACACTGGTCACTACAATGTTATATAACATCAACTTATATGGTGATCAAACACTTGTCACTTCAATGTTATATAACAACTACTGTTACATGTCGATCAAACACTGGTCACTTCAATGTTTATTAACAACTACTGTTACATGTTGATCAAACACTGGTCACTTCAATGTTTATTAACAACTACTGTTACATGTCGATCAAACACTGGTCACTTCAATGTTTATTAACAACTACCGGTACATGTTGATCAAACACTGGTCACTTCAATGTTATATAACAACTACTGGTACATGTCGATCAAACACTGGTCACTTCAATGTTATATAACAACTACTGGTACATGTTGATCAAACACTGGTCAGTTAAATGTAATATAACAAATTCTGATTCATGCTGATCAAACACTGGTCAGTTCAATGTTATATCATCACTACTGGTACAATCTGACCATACACTGGTCAGTTCAATGTTATATCAGAACTACTGGTACATGTAGATTAAACACTGGTCAGTTCAGTATTATATCAGGACTACCGGTACATGTAGATTAAACACTGGTCAGTTCAATTTTATACCAGGATTACTGGTACATTCTGATCAAACACTGGTCAATTCAATGTTATATCAGAACTACTGGTACAAGTAGATCAGACACTGGTCAGTTCAGTATTATATCAGAACTACCGGTACATGTAGATTAAACACTGGTCAGTTCAATTTTATACCAGGATTACTGGTACATTCTGATCAAACACTGGTCAATTCAATGTTATATCAGGACTACTGGTACATGTAGATCAAACACATGTCAATTCAATGTTACATCAGGACTACTGGTACATTCTGACCATACACTGGTCAGTATAGTGTTATATCTAACATAGCGACCTTTCGTCAGTTTAACAAAGCTTGAGTAATCATATCTCTTATATTCTTCCAATGTTTTTTTTCAGTTCTGTGTACAAAAACAACCTACAGTTTTTTCCAACATAGTCGAAAATTTGAAATTATGGATCTTGTAGGACCTGATACTGGACAACAGAGAATGACAGTCACGCCAGGTTAGTGAATATACATATTATAATGCGTGATTGTGTTAATAAACATGTTGTGCTTAACGGTTCCGTCTGTGATTATCCATTGGGTCATTTTAACTAAAATGAAATTTTAATTAGGTATCATTAAACGATCAACACACACAGACACACACAGACACAGACACGCACACATACATACAGTATATATATATATATATATATATATATATATATATATATATATATATATATATATATATATATATATATATATATATATATATATAAATATATGTATATATATTTGTATATATTTATTAATGATACAAGTTTTTGAATTTTCCATTTTGCGAGCCTCTGGCTAGCAAAAATGGAATATTCATAATGAGTGTCATAAATGTAATAAGAATGGAAACTCGTGACAGAGGTTTTTTATCATATGATCAAACATATGCAATATAAACGAATATTTTTATGACTGGAGATGAGAATATACATTCTCATTTCTGTTGAATTGACCAAAGTGTTCCAAATAGGTAAAATATATGCGCAGAAATAAGTGCACACAACATATTGTAAATATTGCTTATATTTAAATACACACATTTAGCGAATATTTTAAATTATTATTTACATCAAAGCAAACTTTATCAGATGTTGAAATTAGCAAATTTTCCGACTTGAATACAACAAAATTCTAAAATCATCTAAACAACATGTTTTATTCGATTGTCCCCATTCAAGCTCAAGTAACGCCACAAACACCGAGTGAAGTCATCGCAAACCTTCAGATGAATGAAGTGACGTCATCGTCAACCTTCAGATGAAATAAGTCTGCGTACGTAGATCAATTTGCTGCACATTAGCCAATCAAATCACCGCTAGGCATTATTATATGTGTTACATATAAGATATTTATATGATATGTTATGAAGCTGCATAACACACAGATCATACGATAAATAATTATATATATATATATATATATATATATATATATATATATATATATATGTGTGTGTGTGTGTGTGTGTGTGTGTGTTTGCGTGCGTGCGTGCGCGCGTGTGTGTGTGCGTGTGTGTGTGTGTGTGTGTGTGTGCGTGTGTGTGTGTGCGTGTGTTGTCTTTGTCTTGGAAAAGGATTCAATAGCAAACATCAGTCTGCTTCAGTGGAAATTCCGTATTTGATTTGGCTACTTATTTACCTACTAGAAGGATTGTGTGTAATGTGCTCATATTGTACTGCTATATTATGACATTAGTGACTGATGGAACATCGACAGTAATATTGAAGGTCGTCTGTTTGTTTTTCCACTTTTAATTGTCGGTCTGTCAAGAAAAATATATTGCATTTCCCTGTATAACTCGTGAAATCATATATCGTATAATTAGTGCATACAAATTCACAGCGTCCGAATATAGTTCAAATGTATACTGTATTAACAGGTATATAAATATATAAAAGTCCTACTTATATTGCAACCTGTTACATTGAAATTCCGCTCCATTTTAAATGATTTCGATTCCCAACCAAATTTCCTTATTACCATTATTTTCAATATCCTGGTTGTTTGAAAGTATACCCGGGTTTGACTGTTTGATTATATATATATATATATATATATATATATATATATATATATATATATATATACGACATTGCAAACACCAGCAAACTGCAGAAACATTTCATCATAATGTGTATTGTTATTCTTCGTTTCATTTTGATTATCCATTCTTTTCATTTGTAGGTTCATTTTTCGACAGATCACAAAATAACGCATACGGGGATCCAATGTATGATCATAGAGATACACGAGGTAACCCATACTCCGGTAATCATCCTGTAGAAGTCAATACAATGAACTACAACAATCCAGGTCCGACAAGTAATCCAATGCATTTTGGTAATCAAGGTGCGACAGAAAACTTTATGCGAACGGATAATCAAAGAAGGGATAACAGTCCAATGAAATACGATATACCAACTGTTACAGACAATCCCATGCATTTTGGTAGGCAAGCTGTCACTACCAACCCAATGCACTTTCGTAATCATGCTGTGACAACCAATCCTATGCATCATGGCTATCAAGCTTTTACTACTAACCCTATGCATCATGGCTATCAAGCTGTCACTACCAACTCTATGCATCATGGTTATCAAACCTTCACTAACAATCCTATTTACTCAACTAACCATGGTGATGCGGGCAATGGTATAAATTATAACAATCAAAGAGGAAATTCAATTCCCGGAAATAACCAAGCACGTAATAGTAATTCTTTCCGTTACAATAACAATCCTGCAGGTGGAAATTCATACGGTAATCATCAGTACGAAAGTAATCCTATGCACTTTGGTAATCAAGCTGTGACAAGAAGTCCAGTAACTGTCAGATTTCAACCGCCGCCACGTAATTCTATGGATGTTCGTTACCAGCCAATACAGAACAATCAGATGCACAGCAGAAGTGAAACTTTTGGGTATAACCAAAATAATTTTAGGAATCATGAAGTTCAAAGCTACCAGAGATATAGTGGAAGCGGCGGAGGAGGGGCTCGTGATTATACGAACAATCAAGCTATGCCAAGTAATCAAAATTATTATTATGATCCACCCGTCAGACACAATCAAATGCCCTATGGGGACCCTTATATTAATAACAATCCGATGTCTTTTGGCAATAGCGGTGGTGGGATTTTAAATCTTCTCGGACCAGTGGGACATATTGTCACTGTGATGCCATTTAACTCTGTGACGGAGAAGATAACAACAACGACAGAAATTCCTGATAGGGAAAAAGAAGCAAAACCGGCACCCCAAAAGAAAAAGCCTGTTGTACCAAAGAAAGTTGTTGTTAAAGAAAAAGCACCTGTTGCAACAAACAAAACATCTACAACAGCGATAAATCAAACTGTGACTACAGCAAAACCGATAATTAAAACAACAGCGAAACCGGAAGTAGAGACTTCTGCATATGAGAAGAAGGCAACAACGGACATTCCCGAGGAAAGGGAAATCGGAGAGGACCCAACAACATCGGCGGATGGATTAACTCAAAGAACAGAGTCACCTCATGGAAGTAAGTACAGAAACCTGCAGAGAAAAATTGCGTTTTATATGTTTAAGTATCGTGTATTCAGTCATTTATTCATTTTAATTTTGTCTTTATTTTTCCGATAATCTGAAACTACAAATTGTAGCTTGTCAGTCGATACCTGTGGCACACAACAGGAAGTTACGTGTTTACAAGCCAACACAAACACAGACTACTCATATTTTACTGTATACCTGAAAACTTTTGCACCTGGTTATTTTCGCCTTTTTACGACAGAAAGTTAACTGTATGTCCGTGCTCAATAATTTAGCTTTAAAGGGTTTTTTTATTTTACATTCTCCCTCTCATCTAAGGACGAAAATGGCGAAAATTCAATGGGAACGAAAATGTACAGGTATTCAGTATACAAATTAGTTGACACATAACTTAGGGGAGTAATTCAGTTTTACTCTCTTTATGGACGTCGTTATCATGTGCAACCCTCCAATGTTAGGGGAAAAATTCTTACTATATGTTAAAGACGTAGGGGAAAGTTGGCACATTGTTTGGCGCACTTAGTTTAATTGTAGCATTTCTTGAAATGTAAACATCATAAGTCGCTGGAATATAAGATAAAAAGTTTGTCGAGGTAAATGAAAAACACCAGTAGTCTGCGTAGCCAACCAAAAATAAAAAGTAAAAATATATTGTATCCTGTTGTTCAAACAAACCCTTTTTGAACCGAAATGTTAGGCAATATATACATATGTTTCCAATAATCTGTATGTTTTTTTTTCTCAAATGATTATTATTTTTGATAGAAATAAATGGTCTACATTTATACAAAGGTACATTTCCAATTGTCAACAAGCACTCCTCATGTTTTTGTCTCTTCCATTTACTTTCAACATCACCATTTTACTACATATCATAAAGTCTGCTATTCCTCTAACGATAATAGTTTAAATACGTACAGAAGTAAAACCAACTATAACTTTTGTGTTTATAAATTCAGGATTTTTTATTTTTTTTCAAATTATGCATTATTGTGTTCATGTTATTCCTTTTGTCCTCGATAGTTCAAACTATGAGCGTTCGCTACGCAAGTGAATGACCTTGTGTTCGCTTCCCGGTCTGGTAAGAGGGTATTTTTTCGCACAGCAATTAGTATAAGATGTTTAAGTTAGAAGCTTTTCAAACGAGAATTAATGATGAAGTTCTGTATCACGTTAGGCTTGGCACGATAGACAGATCTTCACTTCCCACACATCACTCCATGAACAAAAGTCAACTATAGAGGCGTCTCATCTTTAGCCGGCTATGACTCAAAATAATGTAACACTTTTGCCGTGTTGTTTATCAACAATAAATTAATTTGTTATATCTACCAAAGCATGATTCGAAATGATAATAATGATAGTAATGATGTCAATAGTAATAATAAACTGCTTTCATTTCGTATGTTTCTAATCCTTGTAAAATATGTCTGCAATTTTTAAGCTCTGAATCAATAAATCATATATAATTCTTTGGATTGTAATAATATATATAACAATCTCAAAGTATAAATCACAGGAACATTATATTCATTATTCTGAAAAAAACAATATATCAGAATTGGTGTGTTTTTCCTAAAA
Source organism: Atrina japonica (assembly GCA_030159075.1). Classification (NCBI taxonomy): domain Eukaryota; kingdom Metazoa; phylum Mollusca; class Bivalvia; order Pterioida; family Pinnidae; genus Atrina; species Atrina japonica. Next base: position 57,586 of record BROG01001005.1, on the reverse strand, counting down.
TTTCAACAATTTTAAACTAGATTCCCAATAGAAATAACTAAAAGGGATAAGGCCACTATTTTTGTCTGTAATTGTTTTTAACTTAGTTCTTTGTTCTTAGTTCATTATCATAAGAAATAAAGTATGTTTAACATATCAAAAGAAGTAAATGTTATATTGACAGTGAGTTTTGAATTTATTTTTCAGCTGACCCCATTGAGCAACACGATCCAGTCACTACGGTTGCCATGCCTAAAATAACGACAAGAGCGGTAGTTACAACTCAACAACCTACCACAGCGACAACGCGTGTTCCTTCAACAACACTCACTCCACAGGCTACTCTAACACCAAAACCTCAATTTCTGGGACCAGGAATCGTTGTACATGTTAAGTCAGCGGGATTACATTCAGCAAAGAACCGAAATTCTGGAGCCGTGATGTCATATGCACGTGCAGTTAAACAGTCTGTGACACCAAAACCTCGTGTTGAACCACAGTGGCGTGGTACACTAGGAAATAAGTTCAGTCTTCTAGCCAAGAAATTATTTCAAACTGGACAAATGGTCAAATCGCCTACAATTATGCTCACAGAGCTCTCACAATATGCACATGGTAAACAGCAAAACATTCCAGTCAGTCGACAGCGAATGTAAACATCTCAAAACATATGTTACAACAATTTATACAAACTTTTAAATTTTGACAGGCATTTTGAATTAAAAAGTAAATAATGGATATATACTAGTAATCGATCTATGTAACCCCGATCTACTATATGTATGAATGAATCTAGGCTTTCTGAGCGTTAGATAATTAATTATGTGATTTATATATATATATATATATATATATATATATATATATAATATATATATATATATATATATATTATATATATATATATATATATATATATATATATATATATATATATATATATATATATATATATATATATATATATTTATATACATATACATATATGTGTGTATAACTGCACGTGCTTGCTGGAAAAATACATTATACATACGTTCCAAATGTATCTAATCATATTGATTATAACTTGTTCAAATAAACAAGTCTATGTATGAATGGTTTTTATGAACTACAGAGTTGTTTGTCTTGCGTAGTGCTTTCACATAATTCGTAAAGGATGACAACCCTAATTAGAAAGGTTTGTCATTGTCATTTATATTTTGTGAATCCTTTCAAAAATGCATTTAAAGATGTAAAATGGGGATTCTCCATTACGTTTCTTTGTAATTTTGGAAATATTTAGGTCTTTAAAATAAAATTTTGAGACGATCGCCATTAAAAATATAGATTTACTGCTAAGCTACATTATTTCATATAGGTTATGGGTCCATATATAATAATTCAGCGAAAAGTCATTGTAGAAAGGAATTAAATCCGTCGTATTTAATGTCGAAGGCACGCAACCATTATTAAACAACTAAATTCATAATTAAGATGCAGTGATTCTGTCTGTAAAGAAACCTAAACAGGATTACAAGTACAAGGAATGAAACAACTTCGGTTGATACATACCTGTAAATAGATCATCTGGGTACACACGATTTAGTCTGATACCGATTGAATATTATCCATTTAATGGTAATTTAGTGATACATATATACAATAAAAATACAAAAGCTTTAACATCAGTGTGGATTTACGGTTCTATCAAAATAATGACCTAAGCTAATCGGGTAGGTTGGTAGCAATTCATTTTTCTGTAAAATTGTTCTTTCAAATATTTACACTTACTGTATACCAGCAAATTTTCGTCGCCATTTAATTTTCGTCCTTAGATAAGATATTAAATTCGAAAAGAAAACAAAACTCTCAAGATAAATAATTGAAACCTTGTCGTTCATATGGCTATGGTGATTTAGGACGAATTTCAGACGGAGCAAATATGCTTTCTGTCGTCAAAGGGCGAAAATAATCAAGGGAGAAATTTTGCAGGTTTACAATATACTTACGGTTTTTGCCAATTACTTGAATTGTTTAACATTACTACAAACAACATGAAAAATAACATATTCTATAATTCGTCATTTGTGTGTGTGGTATTTGAATAAAAACTCACAAAGTATGTTAGACGATTTTTCTTTTCTTTACCCCAGTATGTTTTAATTCGGGGTGAACTTTTTAACAAATAAATAAGTTATGAAATTATGAAATCAAGGGAATAAAATTTTAGAAAAGAGCATCTAAAGTGATATCCATTTCTTACGACAAAAAGAAAAAAAACAAATAAAACTGACAGATGTATTAGCACAACATTGGTGATGTTGGCAGTTTGAAATTTAAGGTACAAAGACACACAAACTAAATTTATGTTGTTGAATGTTGATAGGACAAAAACCCAGATATATCACCCACAAACAACAAGAGTTGATTACTGATTACGTGTATTTCATTTCCTTTCAGAGTCTGTTTGAATTTGAAGTTGAATTCTAGTAGTGTTTTTACGCCACAGTCAACATTTATCGGTTATATGGTGGCAGCCAATTTTAATGTTGGAGGGGAGAACCCAGTTATACTGTGACCGGGAAGAGACAGCCATACTTCCGCAATTCCATATTACAGCAACTTGCCTTGTAAAAAAATGAATGTAAATAGTACAGAATATATCCTATCAGGTCATTTGGGTTCCAGTACACCACTTGCAAGTGGTACAGTTATATTGCTACTTAAACGTAAAAGATTGCAAAATTCCCAGAAATTTGAAAATTACTGTCAGATGCTCTGTTAGACTCTGTCTTTTGTGGAATCAGCCACCTCATTCTCCAAAGCTTCCATACCACCTCAGCGATAGTCCAAGACTGTATTCATATATATCAGCTGTACTACAATAACGCCGAAAATGTATAACACATTAGCGATGCGTTCATATCTTTGTATCGCTTTTTATTATCTGGATGTCAAAAAGTTATTACTGTGCATGTTTCCAATGATCTTGTTGCCAACATGTCGATTAAGCTGGCGCACGTTTCATAACTAAATGCCAGTGTAATGATATGCTGGTTGTTTTCGTATGTCAGTTACATTGTAACGGGATTTTTTAACCATCAGAACGATCTGTCACAATAGAACTTAAAACTAAAAACAATATGGCGTCAAACATCTGTGAAAATTTACATTTTTGCATTTGTTCGATTGTCTTAACATTCCTTGTTCCTAAACTAGAAAATAAAGAAATAGTATCAGGATTTCTGATGCCATATAAGTATACAGCAACGAAATATAAGTGTGGATGCGTGATGGATTAACTTATGATGGTAAGTAGATGACGTTGCTAAAATGCACCGGTAATAATTCCTTATACTAAAGGTGCATTAACTGTGTTTTCCAAAAATAATTTTTTTAAATTTTGAGTAATTAGAGTTTGGCGAGATGATTAAGAATTCTTATATTCCTATACATTTTATGAAAATAATATCAAGTTCAGTGTCGTATGCATATACAAATAGTAAGGTTGAATTAATAATTTTCAAACGAATAAATGCCAAACTAAGTTTCTCAAGCAATTTCCACAAAATTTATAGGAATTTAATCATTTTTATGCCTCTTCATATCTCTTTTTTTTTTCTTTTGCTTTAATTTTTTGTTATTGTACCCCAATCTGGGTAAAAAAAGGTGAACATACTTTAAGAATTTTTATGCCTGTGTATATTGTATTAAATTGTCTGTTTCAATACCGGTATTTAGGAATAAAGTGCAGTTTGTGAGAGTTACAGGTATTCATTTGGCAATAAAACACCACTCAGTATTGACCGCTTACTACAAAATGAAAAAGACAAAATTTTATTCCTCTGGTACATTTTTAGTCTTTTTCTTTTTATCTATTTTAGTACAAAATATATTACAAGCGACAGCTGCTATTTATGTATGATTGTGGAATAGTAGAAAATCTATCGCAAATCTTCGAACGTTGAAATAGTAATTGTAGATTTTGCAAAGTTTATGAAGTACAATTTTATCAATTATAATGTACCAATGATTCTTTTTACATCAACAATTACAATGACAATTATAATTGCAAGAACAATGGCATACATACATGCATGCATGCATGCATGCATGCATGCATACATACATACATACATACATACATACATACATACATACATACATACATACATACATACATACATACATACATACATACATAAATACATACATACATACATACATACATACATACATACATACATACATACATACATACATACATATATATATACATACATACATACATATATACATACATACATAAATACATACATACATACATACATACATACATACATACATACATACATACATACATACATACATACATCTATACAGTCTTATTTAATTTATCGTATCAAGAATTTCTTATGTGTTTGTTTTACGGTTATTAGGCCACACTGACCATTTTTCAGTTGTATGGTTTACAGCGCTCAAACCACTCGACAATGAAGACCTCCTTGATACAAAATGATTATTTAATAAGAGTTATCTCGCGTTAGCAGATCTTCAGATACGTATGTAATGGATAAATTACAAAATGGTGTTGAATAGAACAGAAACATATACCCATTCGAGAGGAGTATAGTTCTCTGTACTATTAAACACCATCGAGTGATTTCTCCAACTTTCAAACTTTAAACATTTACTGTGCCCCAATATATAATTAGCTCATTCATCTAAACAACCCTGAATAGTTGAATAGAATCTAAAGGTGTTACAATACAAACATAACGACGTCACTTCAAATGTAGCAATACGGACAGTGGCAATGATTTATTTATTACATGTACTCAGAATAAGTTTAAAGATGTCTCATCTGGACCAGATACATATACTGTGATAAATGATGTACCAGTAGATACAGAGGAGATGGATATAGAAAATATGCCTAATTTCAACTAGAAAAATAAATTAATTTAGTGATATGTCTGATGATGAAATATTATCAACAACAGAAAGAATGTACAGAATGTATTCTGAAGGAGCCAATTCAAGATTAAAGAAAAAGGGACCATTACGAAATCCAAAATTGTCCCGAAAACAAGCAAAATCTAATTTGGCTGTAACTTTATTTGAAAGATAGCTAATTAATCAATAGAAAAGTTTTGCAGAGAAATACTATTACGCAAGGTATAAGAGACGTAAAATGGGATATAAAAGTGAAAACGGAGTTTACTGTCAAAGCATGAGTGAAGGATTTCTTTTCACACAAAGGTTTACATCTGCCACAGTTACAAACTTATGTCTGCCGCAAATATCGGTGAGCAGGTTACATGTGAAAAACAGGTCATTGTTCAGATGTTGTATGGAATCACAGACATATGAATTATAACCAGGAAATTCAGGCGAGTAATGTGATTCAAGGATCTAAACGAAATCATGATAATGAATTTGAATATTTGCTTAAAACTCAACAAGGATTTATTGAAATCAGGACAGGAGATTTTAGAATTAACATTCCCTTATATAATTCTTGTTGGAAATACTACAAAACAAAATAAAATTATTTGAAGATCAAAATGATTTTGTTATCTTATGTTTGTTCAAATAACACCTCGGCAGTTGAAAAGCTAAAATCCATTCATCTATTCAACGGCTAGCTGTTGAATAGGGCTGAACTCTGTAGATACCCTTAGAATAGTAAAAAATAAAACACCAAAACCACAAAGGATGATCTGTTCAATTTCTTAAATAATAATGTGAAATGTGCACTTGTGTGTGCATTTTGGGGCTATATGTTTCCGCTTTATTGAAATAAAAGGAATGTTTCCGATTATGTTAATGTGTATTCTATACACAAATATATTGATATTTGTCGATTTAAGATTAAATATGGACTATCAAGTATACTTGTTGAAATGAACATTAACACGGCGACTTAATACAATATACACGATCAAGAAATATATGATTTAGTATTAATTCCTTTATATATATATATATATATAAATATATATATATATATATAAATATATATATATATATATATATATATATATATATATATATATATATATATATATATATATATATATATATATCAAGGTACCTATCATTTCATCATGCCTTGGCTGGGGTTCGTACCTTCGACCTACGGCACCAATCGTCTGGCTCTCATGCATGACGTCCTAACCACTTGACCATCTACGCATTCACATAAATGAATGTTTTGATACCGAACATGAGAACTCGGTCGCAGAGATCTTTTCTGATCCAAAGTCCATAGTAAATGATAAAGTTGTAGTGATATTTGTGCTATATATATATATATATATATATATATATATATATATATATATATATATATATATATATATATATATATATATATATATATATATATATATAGATTCTTCCTTTATTTATCCGCTTCATCTTAATTGGGGAATGCAATACGTATGAGAGAGAGAGAGAAAGAGAGAGAGAGAGAGAGAGAGAGAGAGAGAGAGAGAGAGAGAGAGAGAGAGAGAGAGAAATGTGTGTGTACATCTTTTTCAGTTTACAACTGACATTTGTGTGTCTAGATTTAATGTCTGTGTAGACGTAGCCATCTTTTTTTTATATATGAATTCGTCGAAAGTGGTTGCCAGTTAATGTTACTTTACTTAAGATTTTACTGTGTTGAGTGACAGGTAAGGTGTAGGTAGTCACTTTTTAATGGCATAGATACAGATACATATATAGAATAAAATTGTCTGCTGGAAGTCAAAATGCCACTTTTATAGTATATGTATAGCTGCGAATACAACTTCTCCGAACACAGCCTCTACAAATCTCAAATATTAAGGTCATTAATATTGATACTTCTGCATTACCTCGCTGATAATTAAAGTGACGTATCATCAAGGTAAATCAAAGTTCACGTGGAATGACCTGATATAGATCGCCATATATAGGCTACAGTCCTTTACGATGCGTATGTATCTGGTATCATTACTTTATCCAAATAAACATCTGCAACATTCTTTTCATGTTCTATTTCAAATGTCAAGGATTTCAAAAACTACTGAAATGTCCAAACCTGTTTTATCAATGGGTTCCCTGGGGAACAAATATCCCTTGTCGACCGAGAAAATGTGTTGTTGGTCCATAGGCAAATCTAAACAAAACAAGTAAAGAATAAACAACAGCTAATTAATAAGTAGTTTACTTCTGGATATGAAATGGCCGTATGTTGTACTAGTCCTGGCATATCGGATCATCTGGGTGATATAAGCACCAAATGCAGACGAAAAGAAGTTATTAAGACTTATATGCAGAGTTAAGGAATGAAAAGCCGAAATAATCACATTTGATTACAGTTTTGTTGAAAATGTCCAAAGAGGTATCGTATGTACTAGATACTCTTGTACTTAATTTCTAGTCCGCTGATGTAATTATTAATCGACTCAAAGTCAAAACACACACACTATCTCTCCTCTCTCTCTCTCTCTCTCTCTCTCTCTCTCTCTCTCTCTCTCTCTCTCTCTCTCTCTCTCTCTCTCTCTCTCTCTCTCTCTCTCTCTCTCTCTCTCTCTGTTAGCATCTTTTATATTCACTTCTGTGTGCTGCATGCTAGTGGTACTGAAAATAGTTGTAAGCCAGAGCGTAAAAGTCATCGGGTTAAAAAAAGAGACAATTGAAGACTCAAATATTCCAAATTAGTAGCTAGAGCGTCTTCACCACAGCATATTCACCAGAGCACGCGCGCGCGAGTGTGTCTGTTTTACGCCACAAAAACCTATTCAGTCATTTGATGGCACCAGTGTTAAATGGTCGGGAGAAAACCTGGTTACAATTGACCCGGGAAGAGACCAAGGCCTTCTGCAAGTAAACTGGCAACTTTCTCACAAAACCAAATTAGGTCCAAGCACAACACCGACAAGAACATTTTTTGTCTAAAACTAGTTAGAGTTCCGGGCTGTAAGAGACGCATAGATATCATATTCACATAACGATGTTCAGCTGTCAGAGACACATGCCATGTTAGTCCCTCTTCTATATTTACCTGTAACAACATAACCGTACAACTTTTTCCACATGCAGAGAGCTTCCGTTGATAATTAATTCTGTGTTAGGTCGTAAAGAAGTATAAAGTTTTTACGAATTACGACGACCTAATTTGATCAGCTCGTGGACCTCTTTATCATTGGACGAGGTAAGTGAACAAGCGCAACCAACATGACAAGTCGATTAACTGACCATCCTTCGCTTGCTCCAACAATAGACGTCGTGCCTGTTGCAATCAGGGATACTATAGAAACACCGTTTAGTCTCGGTGAGATCGTCTAACCCTGCATTTAGGACAATATGTACATGGAAAACTTTCTTCCTCTATCAATATTATGTTTAGGTAAGTATAGAAAATTGAAACAACTTGAAACATTTGTAGAATATTTCTGTTTTGTTTATCCCAATATTGATTTTAATTTGGATGATGGTTTATTTTAATTTTCCGTTCGCTCTATTAATATAAAGTTATATATTAAATTTTCAATGAAATGAAAATTAAAATGAAATCTAGGAATATAAAATATCTATAAAGATGTATTTTTTCTGTTGTATTGAATACAATCTCTTCTTCTATCAACAGTAACAGTACAATCATTATGACGTAGCATGAAATAGGAAAGTATGAAAACATTTAAATCTGGAAATTATAAATCAGTTATTGTAATTAGTTAAGTACGAACAGCTTTGAATTTGAAACCTATGAATCAACTGTACAGACATCAATCAAATAACAAAATATATTCAATATATTTACTAAAGCTGATAAATATATATACTTTAAATATATCGATTTATGATTTACAATGTTATATATTTACACCAAAATACTGAATAATGTATATATATATATATATATATATATATATATATATATATATATATATATATATATATATATATATATATCGCCATATTGACTATGTCATAGATACCTATATTACAATTCGACGCATTCCTACCGTAAATGTGACGTCGACTGTTCAACACATAAGATTTAAGATATATGTAAAAAGGATAAATTAATTATGATTAGTGCAGATTGCAATCGCGGGGAAAATTATTGAAGTAAGATCCATCCTGTTTTTTACACAATTGTGCTTCGCATAAATAGCCCTGTTTGCATTTACGACATTCATTTACAGTAACTAATTCCTAATGTATCTTACTCCTATGTGCGGTTTGTATTTTACAGTAAAGCTTTTCTTAAAAACATATCTTAAACATTTGTTGCGCGCATGCGTAATAATGCACCAATAAATATTATGTATATAACTACATATCTCTGTCTCCTTAATCATATTGTGCTTTACATATTTTATTTCATAACTGATATGTTTATCTATATCTTTAAAAAAAACATATCGTAAACATTTCCTGCACGCATGCGTGTGATGATGCACCAATAGATGTTACTATAGGTACGTCACTACATATTTATTGTTCATTCCCCAACTATATATATATGATGGTGAGTATATTGATAAGTATATTACAAAAGCGATTCCAATGTATCTGTTACTGCTGGTAATTTCAGTAGATCAATCATTTTAAATAAGCAAATTATCACAGACGTGAGGCCGAATTTATACAAAATCTGTTAAATTGTAATGGATCTTGGGACTCAAAACGGAAATACCGAAAATTATCATTGTAGAGGAAATAGGAATAACAACAATTATTTCTTGTCTACGAAAGTATGGTTGATTTATTAACAAGTCTCACAGAAACGGAAGCACTGAAACATAGTTTTTCTACTAGACATCTTCTTTAATATGATTTACACAACTTTACTTGTCACTTTATGATTTGTAACAAAACGGAAATCGGACTCCCGGGGAAACCAGAAAATACAGCCATATTCACGTATTCATGGCAACTTGTACACGAATCTTAAAAGATGATAAAGAGTTGTGGTCTCCGCTGAACCCTAAATGAGAGTATTTTTAAAATAAAAGAATGGTTAACATTGCTTAAAGGGTATTTGCAAATGGCGTTCCGATGTAATGTATACGCCCCAGAAACCTCAACTTTAAACTTCCTGTTTTGATCTGAATTTGATTGCACACTCATGGCAGGTGTTAGTATATGGCACTTGACAGTGAATCTTGATTGTCCAGGGATCTGACTTTGTTCATTATGTTTGTATATTGTTTAATGAATGCCAATATGCTTTTTATATTATGTTTATTGGGAAGACTAGATAACAGTTAAAATTACAATATGAAAAAGAATGCGTATGTTTTGACTAAGCTTGTAGACATTATTTTTCGTTTCGCCAATTGTTATTTTCTTTATGTACATTTGAGATACATTGATTAGGAAAGTATTTTGCCAAACACATACATGTATTAACATATGGTAACAGTACCACCGGCAACAAATTTAACGAAATTGTGTAAATGTAAGTAAAACTAATAAACCCAATATATATAAATGGGTTTTGCCAATTCCAATCATTCGTGTACGTGTTTCTTTGTTGGTGTGTTGTACATGTGTGTAAATACAGCTAAATTCAACAAACTATATAATTACCAGTATAAAGACAAAACAAAATAAATGACAAAAATGCAAATATATACGAATGAATAAATCAATAAACTGAAATAGAGTATAAGATACCAAACTAACAAGATCGACAATCAAATGAAAACAAAATAACCCAGGACTAAATGATATTAACTAACTAATTTTAAATTATTTTTAAAATCGTGTTTATCGATGTTGATAGACTTTTTAATATTTCAGTTGCCATAATTATTGACAATTCACAAGGAGTCGCAGTACCCGGGCAGAAGGCTCCAAAGACAGTTATAAACGGTCATCGCTGGGTACCACATCCTCCTCTCCGACAGCCTCCAGTCCCACCACCAGCAAGAAAGCCCCACACAAAAGGTATAATTACTAACAAACACAATACAATATATGAAAACACTATGACTACAGAGTCACCTGAATTAGAAGGTTCAACAGATATTCCCGAGGAAAGAGAGATAGGAGAGGATCCTACAACATCTGCTGACGGATTGACACAAAGGACAGAATCAAACTATGGAAGTAAGATACACAAATTATATCACCCAGCCAAAATCGAGAAGAAAAGCAGAGGAAACACGACGTATTTTAAAAAGACCTATCTTCGACAGAATTCAAAATCTTTGAATCTGTCATCATTAGACTAATTTCTTTTTCGACTTTTCATTATCTAAATCTAACTTATAGCACTTTTAGTACTAATTTACTAATTATTTCAAAACATAAATCTAACTGGATCTTTCATCATTAATTAACTAAATTTCTTCCATCAGTTTTTTAAAATTTGTCTAATCTTTCTTCAAAGACATCTGCTTCTCTCTCACATTAATTCTTTACACATTATGATCTTTTCGGTAAAGTGTTTTTAAAATTAGAAAATAATAATAATAATAATGAAATAAAAATTACAGTGGTCTTCAAAATTACTAATATATTTTCCCCGAGTTTATAAAGAAAGATTCGAATGGTTGTTTTAATATATTTTTTATCAATGAACAAAATACCGAGAACATTGTAATGTGTACATTTATTGTCCGATTCACATAAGATGGCGGGGCGGAGTTACCTTATGATTATCAGACGGATGATTCTACTCAATTTTCGATTAAGTCAAGCTGCACAGGAAAAACGTTTTATTCCTCACTGGCAATTTCTTATGTATGTTGACAAGAAGGAACAATTAGTGTTATATTAATGTAATATGCTTTATTACCTACAATTTTTAAATCGTCCAGGTCAAGAAAGGGTCCACAAGACTCCGCCCGCCAGGTTATATGGATTTTACTACATGAAAATGATAGTTATGCTGTAAAACAAACAATCATCGTATAGTAACTATAACAGATCTAGTGTGATATGAAAATAATTATGTATGTAGTTTAAGAATTTTTCTAAATTTAGTAAAAGAAATTCCATACAATTATATGCAATTTTTCCAAATGGTGTTGTTCCATAGACCCTTTTCACGATAACTGCGTTCCTACTAATCTCACCTGTGCACTTTAACACTTCCGAGTGGTTACAATATATTTCGTACTGAACACATATCATACCTTATGAAATTTAAATCGTACACAGGGAACAATTGGTCTTAAATTGGGAACTGATTGTCATGGGTATGATATGTTTTGAGCACGGAACTTCTTGATACCACTCGGAAGTGTTTGTGTGCAGGTGTAATTAAAACAAACGCAGTTATTGTGAAAATGTCTATTTTCAACAGAACTCCTTTTCTGAAAAAAAGTTTTAACAAATAATTTTTTACTTCATGATTTTGCACAAATTTCCATCACGTAATGATATGCTGAAATAATATTTAGAGCTAAACTTATTTCACTTTAGTTTTGTACAATGAGTACGGCTCTTTACCTGAGAATTGATATACAGTCAAACCTGTTTTAAGAGACCATCCACGGGAATAAGAAAAAGGGTCACATATGACAGGTGGCCTCTTAATTCAGGTAAAAATATATATTAATATACGTTGTGAGCCACACATTAAGGCCACATAGGACAGGTAGTCTCTTAATTCAGTGGGTCACTAAGGCAGGTTAAACTGTATATATATTCATATCTAAAACTGATTTCATACGATTTCATCAAAATGTGGAATTGTTTGTTTTATATGGAAAACTATAATAATTGCTCCGTATATCAAACTAATAGACATTTTTCTTATAATCTTATTTCATGCTCTTTTGCAGTAATTTGTCTTTCCTTTCTTTTACTTGATTTGTTGCAGAATTACTAAATAATAGGAGCAACTAATTAGAGTAGAGCTAAATAATATCTGTCTTACTTCGAAACTAATCAGAATTCTTCACTGTAAGATTACTTAGCTCTGGACGAAATATTTCAAATTATCATCTACGGGAACGCAAGACATCAAATTTACTCAATTCTCAAGTTCAACTTTTATTTCATTATTTTGACTAGATTATTATATAATCGTTTGTGGCACGTTTTTGGTTTGAGTGATTAGGAAACATTAAATTTTGCGTTACCCCTAACTTTCCTGTAAAAAATGAATAAATACGTTGAGTACGATACTCAAAATCTGAGTACACATTCAAACACTACTTGAGTACTGAGTAAATTTGGTGACTGCGGGTCCTGGTAGCTATACCAGCGACAACGAAGCTGTGTTACCGGTTCTAAAGGAAGTACGTTTACAAAAGGAGGGACAGGGATTATAGACTGCCTAAGAAGGATTCCAATGGTTTGATACGAAAAAGATATACATTATCCGTTTAAAATAAATGTGTGTAGTAAATACTCACCTTTTTTGTTGTATTGGTTTATGTGATAATTGTTATTTGTTATTTTTCAAAAGCTAAGTATCTTTATTTTTTTGTCTGTTGTCTGTTTTTAATATTTTGGTTTCGTCCAATTACTGTCTAAAATGAGATTCCTCATATTTAACCAAACTTGGTATGTTGCTTTACATCAAGCATATCGGAAATATCTGCTATTTCTTATTTTGCTAATATTTTAACAATAATTGGGTTAATTATTTTTCTCCCATGTCTTGCCTGTGTCTATGTAGATCTACACATGATCTACATGTCTATGTAAATCTACGCAGATCTATGTCAAGTCTGACATAAATTTGTACTGCATTCCAGAAGTCACCTAAGTTCAATATCATAGATTGCACTGTGACGTCATAACGCGTGTAGCTTGTCAACATCCTAGAGGTTGACAAGGAAATCATTCTCCGTAAATAAACAAGGAAAATTTGTGAGCCATGGGAGAGTCATTGTTTTATCATAAACGTTTGTTTACTTATGTTATATCATTATATTTTGTAAATACCTACCATCATTTAGCATAATAATAGTTTGTATTATCTGTTAAATATTATAAAATAAAACCAGAGTTAGAGGTTTGTAAAAAGGCAAAATAAATGCCCAAGACAACCGTTTCTGTCAATAAGACTCTATCAGTTGAGCTCCAATTATGTATAGTTCAGAAATACAAAGTGGTACCATACAAGACCAAATAATAAACCCTAATGTATTGCCAAATGCGCCAAAAAAGTGCCCACTGTAAAACGATGAATATTATAAAGTAATAGGCTAATATCGAAATACCAGATACTGGGGTTATGCATGTCATCGGGGACTCAAACGGTCAATCAGTAGTGGCAGCGACCCGGTGGTTGTAAATATTAACCACTGCAAACAAAATTTCAAATTAAATTACTTAGTATCGTAATTTTTCATTTTTATGGTTATATTTGATATTTTTAAATCACGTTTAAGTATATTTTGGTTTTATCGAAACATGAACAATAGACCCTTTCACGATAACTGCAGTCCTGTAACTTCGGCTGGTAAAATGATACATATTCCCGGAAAATGACATCAAAAAACAATAAGTGACTTTAACGACGTCTATGTTCTTTGCGGGTATCTGTATCATCATGCCCCCCCCCCCAAAGTCGAAGGACCGCAGTTAACGTGAAAGGTCTACATGATTTTACATCACAATCAATATTGTCGACCGACAGTGTAGAAAAGTTATGTGTAAGACATGTGTAAGAATTCAGTGTTGCGGACCTTTTTACAAAATGGAAGTGTTAATTTATATTTTTGGTAATTATTTGATGAGCTGAACATAACTACACCAAATTCAAATAAAAGAAATTACTTAAACCTATAAGTCATCATTTTGTAGCATGTGTTTATATACATGTATTAAACTGAAGCGCCTTAGACATTAAAACTCTTCGCAATTGGCGTCTTAATCTGGAATGTAGTTTTAAAACAATGTAATGAATTTGTCTTCTATTCGATAAAATATATAATAATAAACAAAATAATTAATGATAAGCTTATGATAAATAGAGTTTATATAGTTTTTGTTAGAACACCTATCAGCAATAAAGGTAAGTTGCGTCATATAGGTTTTACGAATACGGTCAGTTTTTACTTTACAAGAAGCTTTACTGACTATTTTCAGTATGTTGCATTCTGTATAAAACTCATTTGTTAACTGTTTCAGCCGATCCCATCGAACAACGTGATCCTGTAGTGACAAAACCTATGAAACACGTGAGACATAGTCCTCCTCCTGCACCAAAAGCACCAATAGTTACACCAAAACCTACTCGTAGACCTGATCCCATTGTACATGCCAGACCCACAACTACTGAGGCTCCTGTCACGGAGGAAGTAGAATACGAGGAAGGAAGTTATCCACCTGGCCGTCACCATGGGCCACCACAAACTACACCTTACTATGATCCTTATGACCCTTATGGATATGACCGTAAGTATTTAAATATTACTAACAATACCAAAGTTACAATTTTAGAAAAGAGGCCTAAAGAAATGTTCAAGACTATCGTTTCTGTCAATAAGACTTCATCAGTTAAGCTGGAATTTAGTATAAATTATATTTACGCAAGTAAATGTGGAATCATACAAGGCCGAATAATAAGTCTTAATGTATTGCCAAATCCGTCTAAGAGTACCCAGATATATTACTCTCTCTTACGTCTTATATGAAGTATTATTCGGATTATTTCCTTTGTAATATGTGTACTTCGTTTAAATGCAAGCACACGCAATGGGCTATCATTATAATGTGGGATTTAAGTGTTTCAATAACGTTGCCATCTTGGTTTAAAACTTGGCGGTAGAATTAATTAGCGCACTACCGACTGACCGAAAAAGTGACTTAATATAAAAAATAAAAACTTGTATAATCCCACAAGCAGTACTTCTACAATGAAATTATTTGAAATAGATGTCTTGAAAAGGACCTGATACAGCTTTGATTTTAACGAATATGTCAAAATTTAGGTTTGCATTTAGATACTTTAGGAACATGTTTGTGCTTCTGAAAATATTTGACTGAATTTGAAAGATTAAATATGTATGCACTCGATTAAGTACACTCATCACCATTCTCTGGAATTTTAAAATTCAGCTTTACTTTCATGGACGTCAATTATCAAGAATATTTAAATAAACAATAGTGATCTAACTAACAACAGAACAGCATCTATCATTTTAACCATTATTTGTTTCATCAGTCATTAGATATTTGAATGCTTTGCAACACGATAAGAATCATGATTAATTCTAACCTATTCTATCGAATTAATTTGCACATCCATTTGATTTAGCAAGCATGTATTCGGAATTTACACAGCTTACAGCATGAAGTAATCATAACAAAGCATTTTTCTTTTGTTTTGGTGTACATTGAAATCACTTATTTCGCAGGGACGTTGAGAGTATTGATTTTGTTTTTTAAATTTTCTAGTTAACACATATTGCTCGAAGACTGAAAGCATCAGACAATGAGTTGTTATTTGCAATTTATCACGAAATATAAAAGTAAATTTTTCTGAAGTAATGATAAAAATTCAAAACACCAACCGGTAAATAATTGTATCTACGTCACAGCTCGTGCGACTGTATATTTTTAGTCTATGCTAATCAAGATTCCTCCTGACACATTGAATGTTAACATAGACATGTATGTTAGGTATGTGTCATAACTGATCGACTGATAAATACCTGAAAAAAAGATAAGATGGGATTTTGAAGTGTTATATAGTACCTTATGCTAAATAATTTAACAAAACGAATTCAAAATATGTGCAATTATACAAAAATGAATTCGATATGAAGTTTTGTAGTGTCCACCTACATATACATTGTACTTGGATAGTTTTATGATGACAGAACTTGACTACTATAATCACTTGAAGATATAAAACCTACCTGTATCTTGTTTCAGTTGTTTATTTACTCTTTGTCCAAATATGAATATTAACTATGATACCGCTGCAAACCAAATTAGATATTAATGACCAAAATGACATAAAAATGTAATCTCAAATCAATTGCCATTGTAGTAAACCCCAGTGCACATCATTAAAGTCTTTACATAAGAACTGCTACTAACAAAACTAACCGTATGATTGTTAAATATAATTAACAAAAGATGAGCAAGAAGACAAATTGACATCGCCAAGAAATACACCACCTGGCGGACAGCAGACGGATACATGTCCAGCTTTTACAGAAACAACTATGGGACATCACGTCATATTACGTCACAACGGCTGTGAAATGTATGATACTATTTTCCTAAAGTGTTTGAAGTGTTAGTTTACAAATACCAAAAACATATCCATGCATGATCATAGTTCCGGTCATAGGTGTTGACATTTCTTACGGCTGGCTGACAAGGTTAAGAATATAGATACGTCGTTCTCCTGAATCTAAAACTTCATCCGTTCCCTTGCTCTTGAATCTAAAACTTCATCCGTTCCCTTGCTCCTGGATCTAAAACTGCATCCGTTCCCTTGCTCCTGAATTTTAAACTTCATCCGTTCCTTGCACATGAATCTAAAACCTCACCTTTCTCTTGCTTCTGAATCTAAAACCTCGCCGTTCCCTTATTCCTGAATATAAAACTTCATCCGTTCCCTTTCACCTGAATCTAAAACTTCATGAGTTCCTTTGCACCTGAATCCGAAACCCCACTGTTCCCTTATTCCTGAATCTAAAACTTCATCCGTTCCCTTGCTTCTGAAACTAAATCTTTACCGTTTCCTTGCTTCTAGATCTAAAATCTCACCGTTCCCTTGCTCCTGAATCTAAAGAATTATTGTTTCTTTGTTCCTGAATTTAAAGTTCCACCTTTCCTTTGCATCTGAATCAAAAGTTCCATCTTTTCATTGCTTCATTTTGCCTACCATTGTTCATGAATAACAAAAATGTCTTTATGTATTTAAATAAATATTGCCAACAGATATCAGATTACTACTTTATCTACATAATAAGCTAAAATATGACGAAAATTATTGAATTTTAAGATGAGTTCGTTGTCTTTAAATTCCTTTCATCGACTTGTTTTTATTGTATGATAATAATAAGAAGCAATAAAGAGTATCAAAATAATTCTACAAACTGCATCTATTTGAAATCTGCCATTTTTTTCTTTTACAAAAATAAGTAGTTTTATTTCCATCATTTTTAACAGCCGTCTTCAAGTGAAAAATTATATTCCATGACTTTGCAAAAGAGAAAGGCAACAGATATTCAGTTTCCAAGTATTTCAAATTTTTGGATATTTTTTTTGTACAATCAAGTTTAACCCTATGACAAGCGTATACCAGTGGAAAAGCATTTTGGATATACCTTTGAACACATCATAAAGAATAAATGAAATATTTCTCCTTAGGCTAATTTGTGATAACATGTAGCTAACATAACCATGTCAATTAATTTAGGATACATAAGTTATTTCGTGTAAAATTTTGTGTAATAAGACCACAGTATCATCTTTATATAAATGTTAATTTGGACATTTTTATGACCGACACAACCGACTTATTCTGCTTAAACCGACTAGTTTACAGATTCATTGTCGTTACATCATTTCATTATAAATGGCATGACATAATTTTGCTGTAACTTAGTAGTATTGTAGTAATGACCTTGCACGTTATAACATGGAAGGTGGGGAAATATTTTCCTTAACAACAATAATTTACAATGGTGTAGCGGTTCAATAGATAGTAAGTATATAGTATATACAAGGTAGAGGATAAAGGTAACACTTGATGTGACAGGTTATTAAGTATAATACACACATACGACAGAGGCCCGTCAATCTCTACAGCCCAGACACTAAATGTGGCTCTAAACTGTCAAAATGTTCATAGTACTAAACTTGCAAAACCACAGATGAAACATTATCTTATTATTTGATAAATTAGTGCCAGAAGATTTAGGTATTTGGTCATGTTATTTATTGCTTAAGTGGTGGTCACGGTGCATTTAACGAAATGTTTTGCTTAACAAACTAAATATATTTATTGTATTTATGGTCAAACTATGTTTTGACGAGAAACATTCTTTTCCACACAAAGAAGAATGTTAATATATGAATTTTTTTATTACATATACTCCCTTTGAACGTTAAATGATAAATGTAGTTTTCATTATTATCCTCACATTTACTATGTACATGGGACATGGGTTCTTCTAGGTCATCACTAGCCTTAATAAACCACCGAAATACCATTACTGGCAGAGACGAAACTATATAAAATGTAAATAGAAGATAATGGTACTTTTGTATGCTTTTAATCAGGAAAATAAAAATACAAAATTATTGTAAAACTTGGAAAAAAGAGAAATTCTCCTTTTGAAAGAAAATTATCAACCCTGATTTATTACTTGAATATGTTATATTATTCTTTTTACAGATCGTCACGAAGTGAGCTAAAGTTTTATTTTCATATTAATTGTCTTATATATTCATCATAACTACATTTATTTAAAAAAGATTTATAAAAGAAACCAAACGAAATATAATTCATTATTCTGCCTAGGTTTATACTAAGAAATCATAAAACCCCTTAAAACTTTCTTTCTACTCGTGCGTTGTCTATGGGACAACACTTTTCAGAAATATAGTCTTAGTATAATTGTGCACAAATATACAAGTGTATTTTTATTGTATAACTGTAAATGTTTGTCCATTGACGACAGAAAACATATTCAACTTTCCTAAATTCGATCTCAATCACCAATCTCATGTATGTCCATGCTTCAGTTATACAAATGTATATATATATATGCAAAAGATATGTGAAATTACAGTTGTAATTCTAAACTTGGTGGTATCACTCTAACCTGTTTGGTTTGTATACTTTCCTTTGTCGTCTTACATTTATAGCATGTATCTAGATTTCCGTCAACTGACTATGTCATCATTGTAAATTTTATGTTTTATCATTTAATACTTGAATTCTGTGTTCTGCTAATGTATCAGTATTTATATCATTATCTGATCTATTTTGCTACAGAGTATTATCACAAGATGATGCTATACGGTGGCATGGGGTTCCTGGATCTAGGTAAATATCAAATTGTTTTACGATAAGCATGTAAAACAAGTCTAATTGTGCTACTATTGTCGGTATGTATGCTAGGGACAGGAACAAATTATGTCGTCTGTCCAGACAGACGACTTGGTCTAAACTAGCAGTTTACATCCAAAGAAAAACAAAAGATATCACACAAGTATTTTATTTATAATATTCCGCCATGAATTTTCACTTACATTTGAATGTCGCCAACTACAAGTATATATGAAGCACCACAAATTTCGCCTGTATTATGGAAGTATGCAGCGAGGGCTTTTTTTTATCTGCAATGGTTACTTTGACAGGAACTCGGTTTGAAGACCGTTTGTGAATTGAACGTTTCGCAACTAGACAACCACGATTGACACACTTTGTGTGGAATAGTGCATTTAGCCTTTATACATTTAATTAATAAACTATTTAACATGATATAATGTAATGGCAACAGTTTTTTTATATCTTCGTAAGAAGTGTTGCCCTAAGTGTAATTTTCAAACAAATGGGAAAGAAACTTTGACCGTCAGCAATTCATTTACCAGAGTTATCGTCCTTCGACAAACACTGAACTACTGCGTGTTCAGCGTACATGTAATTATGAATTACCTGCAGTTATGCTGATTTAGTGATATTTTAGGTTTGGTGCATGATCTAAACGCATAAATTTCAAATTTTAAAGGCATTCAAAGTCCCGTCCTTCTACGATTAATTAGCCTTTGAGTGATCCTAGTCTATACGGATGTGTACAAACAACACAAGTAATGACTGCCAGTCACACTTCTCCATCACAACTAAAGCGATATTCCCGGATTTGAAAACATCAAGTACATTATTCATTTTATTTAGCCTGAGATTACAGTTTAGGTGGCTGTTCCTTATCTTTTATAAACCACATGATGTTCCAGGAAGCTTGATTTGTTCATGAGTTTCCACATGTAATTCAAGTTGAACGTACTTTATTTCAAAGAAAGTATTTTAAAACATATTATAAGATGTAGAAAGTAATTTCCCGCCTTTGTTAGTCGAGTTTATAAATCAATACAGAAAATTAAAATACATTTTTGAGAATCGTGTTGGATGTTAATAACCAGGCTATATACTTAGCGCGACGATTTGGCTTTCCCATCGTAAATTTTCCACATTAAAGTATTTAGTAATATCACACAATCACCTGGTGTTTATATCTCACAAATGCTTAGATATGTCAGGACGTAGAAACATTCAAACAAAGAGATAAACTACTTACCGACTAATTATTGTAACGAGGTTATCAGGAAATGGCGTTTGATGTCAACGTTCCGCAAACTTTACAGTCGTTATTTCCTTGTTTGCAATTACTACGTTTCACTACATCCAATGTTGATTTACCTGCTCCAAATGTGACGGGAATTTCCTCCTCACCCCGATTGATTTGAATTTGCCTTTGGACATGTAGCGGGTGTGACTGGTCAACTGGGGATTCTTACGACTCCAACTGAACCAACTCTGGATTTCCAGAGGTCCGTTTTGTCCAATGTTCATCTGATTTGTATTATTGGTCTCATTGACATCCAGAAGATTAATATTTAGGCATCTGTTATTTCTATATTATAATTTGAGGAAATATAATGTTGTTGAAAACTATTCACTATTAAAAAAACTCAAGTTTTCATGAAAAATACCAATTTACTAATCTTATTTCTGCATGTTCTATTTTCAGTCCGCCGATAGCATATGTGCGAGGTTTCTCATCTACCGTTTAAAATCTACAAGTGTATGGATTACTATAGACTTTGGAGCGTTGTTCATTACAATAATTATTATTATATTAATTATTATAATGTTTTAAATAAACACATAATATTGGCTTTTTAGTTGGTTTATCTATTTACAGTTAAAAGTAAATCATTATGGAAAGTAAATTGCATTCAATAAAAACTACAAATTAAAAATTTAATGGAATTTACTTAAACAAATCGCATTTTATGAAGTTATTCTTATAACAATATTTACTAAAACTCAAAATGATATATAATACAAAACTATGCAACACATGCTGTCATTTGTGTACTTAATAATCAAACACAAAAAAATTAAATGATGCGCATTGGCGATTGCAATTTGGTGTTCACCATGACTCAAAATAAAAGAAAACTGGATTTGAAAAATTTTATGTCCTTGCTACATGTATGCAAAATTAGTTACTTGCATATTTACAGAAATTTCAAAATCGCACCAAAATATCAGGAGACATCCATTTTGGACCAACGAACAGTTCAAATTACTGAACCCTGAATAACTATATATATATATGTGTGTGTGTGTGTGTGTGTGTGAATTCATATTTGCGTTGATGGTGCCCTCATCATCATACATTAGACGTCAAGTTGTACATTCCAGTGAATTTTGTTATCCTTAGATAATAACGATAAAAAAAACCCCAAAACATTGCGTTCACGTGAAACTTTATTTTCAAAAACGATAAACAGTTCAACAAAAAGGCACATGCATATTCTTATATCTCCTTCCGAGTATTATGAATTAATTATGTATAATCTTATTCAAATATAATAAGATCATTGATTTTAACATAACGATAATAACTATTTCCATGGTGTATATGTTTACTTAATATCGCACAATGCAGCAACTCCTCTTAAGATCCAATGGTCAGGTGTTTGGTTTGTTTTCAGAACAATAAAAGTAATATAAGTTAAATCAGTACGATGGGGTTTCTTATATACCGGGCATTGATAAAGCCTTGGATCTTTTGGTGCCGTTGAGTTAATAGCATACATATGTACTACGGGTAGAGAGGTAAATAACACCTTTGCAGGAGGTTCACAGAGACGACAATTTCTCCTGTCCCACCCAGCTCCATCGAGATACAAACCATAAACATACACTCCTTCCTGTAAAACAATACGTGGCATTTTAAGTATTAGATTTTTTTTCTTATTTTGTTTACCAAAAGACAACTTGTTAATACGTACTTACAAAAATAATACATATAAAATGTTTTAGAAGTGGTATTTTGTTAAAAAAAATTATCAAGCCAACGGAAAGTAAAATAATTTCTGATTTTACCATCTTCTATGAATTGTCCTGAATAGTTCTTTATTTTTGTGTACACATTCATTTAAATATACAGATATTTTTTTAACATCCACAGATTACTGTAAATACATAAATAATACAGATTATTTAAAGAGGCATTAGCTGTGTTTACCTAAAAAAGAAATTTTCTACTTTCTGTACAATAACGACAAACAATTTTTTGGTGAAAATAAGGTCAGGTCCATTATAGTAATAAAGGAAAGACATATACAAATAGTAAGTTGGGATGTCAATCTTCCTTGCCAAACCTGGTGAAGTTTCTCAAGCAACTTCTTGTTCATGGCAGTACACAATATATAAAAATCTACGCCATAAAGTCTATTATACAGCTGTGTTCATTAAATCACCATTATTTTTTGTAAAATTTTGCATATCACTACACTAAATGTAAAGTAATAACCTAGTTGGAAAGACATTTTATTTAAACAAACACAGCTAATGCCACTTTAATGAAGTTAGAAGAAGAGAAAACTTACTGGTGGGGCTGATGTAATATCTTCCTTGAAACTTTTGATAACTTCATTGTGAAGTGTTACGGAGTCAAGAGATCTTTGCCCGAGCCTTTAGAATGTGCTACAAACCCTAGTAACTTGAAAAAAGAACTGGAAAATCTGTCTCATGACAGTGAGGAAGCCTGAGGGAAGAATCACAATATAGTTTTTAACTTCCAAAGAACATCAAGGGCATAGTACAGGGACTTATGTGGACAATATGGCGGCGCCCATAAGCAGTGCAAATGCTGGTGACAACAACAACTTTGTTACTAGCTATGCAGTCAACAAATGACTGCCAGACAATCAATACCGTTTTACATATAAACTAAATGAGCAGGGCCACTGGTCCTTAATAGACAACTCCCTACTTTACTTACAGCCAATACTACCAGTTACAGTACAGCTCCTTGTTCATTAAGATTTGTTGCACTTGTTTGGTTTTTGTCTCTTTTGGATGTCGTTCTAGCCCTTGAACATGGCGCTTTTATTCAATTTCTTGTATAGGATATTTTGGTATATAGATCAGCAATATTTTAACACTCCATTTTCATCTTAATGCAATAGTTGTCACCTCAAGATCCTTTTTGTACATAACGGATTTGCTCTTAAAAGAACACCTTTCATTAATATGCTTAAACATGTACTTGAATGTGTTGGTGTTGATTCAAGTATGTATAATGGACACTCTTTTCGCATAGGGGCAGCTACAAGTACTGCAGCATCTAACGTGGAAGACCATTTGATTAAAATCTTAGGTCGATGGTCTTTTTGCATGTGCATGGTGTGTAGGGGTGTCATTCGTTCATCGTCTTATTCATTTTTGGGGTACTCAGCTATCACATTACATAGCTATATAATAAAGCTACTCCATTAATAACTGAGTTTGGCCTCTTTATATTTTTAAAGCTATATATATAATGTATTTTAAAAAATATATATCCTCCCCCAAAAATTTCATTAGTTCAATATGCATGTACTTAACTTCCGGAACTTGTAACCACAGCCGACTCATCATGGCCACATACTTTCAGAGTTTTCTCTGTAGCTAGTCATGTTTTACAGAATTCTCTTTTTTTTTCCCACTACATAACATTTATTACTAAAGTCAGCATTCACTATGCCGGGTACAGAAACAAAAAGTAGTAACACACCTGTTGATAAGCTGAGACTACCCCGAAAATGTTCCAAAAGATTTTATGATTATTAATAAATATAAGTATGAAAGTAATAATTATCTTTGTTTTTTGTTTGTGTAAACAATATTTTAACACTCCATTTTCAATGACAATCATGGCCTAACCCAATGTCACATACAATCAGCATGGAGAAAGGGGATTTGAACTAAGTATTTGTACTAAGAGCTTTTATGAAATGTATGTTGCTATTTTTCACATTAAAAATATCTTAATCATATTTCCATTGTTTTTAATGTCTTAATAAAAGCATGACAGCTTCGGACACTCTCAAATCATATCGAACATGCATTTATAAGGGAGTGTGCTATATCAGGAAAAACGGGTTTGAATTATGCTGTAACTATATACCCTGGGGATTGAAGAATCCCGTCATCCAAAACACATCAGGTCTTCCAACAAAAACCCATGCATAAAACTGCTCATTTCTCTCCAGCAGTTCTGTAAACCAAAATCCAAGAGTAGAGGATTCCCAGGATATTCGTCTCCACAGGTTTGGAACTTTAGCATCAAACATATTGTCCAGTGCATCTCGAAGAATCTGTAATCAGAAAGATATTCATTTACTATCTATAACTACACAAAATTGAAGACAATTTCATTTATAATTTTTTACTTAAAAAACTGACGGACCTAAAATGATAAATCTCTGCATAGACAAAAAACTTTCACTACTTTGAGATTATTGCATCTCTTTCAAAACAAAATTTTATTTTTCACTCACATGCCAGTCTTTCTATACCTCACTATAGCTAATATTTCTATACCTCACTCATTATGATGGTACCATCAATGGCAAGCTTCAGATCTGTCAGTGTTATTCTCACTGTACTTATCACCCTCTGCATACGATCAATCTCTTGCTTCAAGAAAATATTCAGTGGGTGCAGATGACCATACTTCTTCAACCTGTCTCTGACCTATATCAGATGAAAACGAAGGTGATGATTATGATTAAAGTGAAATACCAAATGAATCAATACTTGTTATGTCAAAACAATTGTAAGATTATTAAACTTATCATATGTCTTACCTCATGAGGAACATAGTCCCCAGGTAGTTTTTGTAACATATCACTTGCTAGTTTGTACACAACACTCTCCCTAGTCTCACCACTTCCACCACCACTATCCTTTGGTTGTATACTCATTACAGTGTCCAATACTGATGTTGAAAGATTGGTTTGATATCTGTTCAAGTACAATAAAATACCACTTTTGACATATTTAACTGTTTTTTAATATTCCTACATACAGAAGATATATATGCCCTATCATGAGACAAGAGACACTTGGGTCAAATTTTCTGTTACCATATTTACCTTTCATTAGTTTTATTATTTTGATCAAGTATAGCATTAATGTGCAAGATCACATTTAAAAAATTTGGTATCATGTTTAATCACAAATAATAATAATAATAATAACAATAATAATAATAATAATAACAACAACAACAATAATAATAATAATAATTCAAACAGATAAAATCGTCAAACATATAATGAATATCAAGGATAAGGGGACATAATTTCATACATTACTACCATATCAGATCAAAAGTTTTAGTAAGAAAAAAAATCATAGACTGGTATTTACTTAGTAACAACTACAATAGCAGAAGAAAAATCTATACATACGTGATATCTGCATTAGGATGTAATCCAAAAGCTTCTGGAGAATCTACCATTGGCAAAGCTTCAATAAAGTTCATTACTTCATCCAAAACTTTCATATGTGGAATTTTGTATAGAATGTAAAACTGGAAAGTTGGCTGGAACATGAAATCTCCAAACCATACCTGTAATTAATTCATCACAAGTGTAAAGGTTGTACATGGATAACTGTTGGAGGAGTTGATTACACAATTTTTTCCCCACCTGTCCACCCACCAAGCCAACAATCATCATTTTATAACCCAGATTTGTACTTCATGCAACCTGGCCAAAAAAATAATTTAGAGCAAATGTTAATAAAGTGTATCTGGATTAAATGATACATAAAATATTTAAATTACATAAAAGGAAAGTTGGAAGTTGAAGGTAATGTATATAAATACTATGGCTGTAAATTGGACATGGAAGTTTGACACCATACAATATTGACTATTCCCGATATATTGGACTTTAAAAAAACCTTCATTTCATTAATTTACATCAATATTTTCAAATTATAGTTTTAATTATACTAAATAAGGTTTGTTTGAATCCATGACCACAACAGAAGGTTAATAGACATAATAAAATGGCAAAACTAAGACTTTCAGCTATTAATTTTTCCTATTACATATGAGAAAACCAACATATTCTGAGTTTGAACAGGTTGTTGTTCAGTGATGATTTTATGTAAATACAAAAATATCTGAAATAGGTTGGCCGTCATTAATTGCCCCCTCCCCCTCCCTGCGGGGAAGGCACAAAGCCATGCTGAAGAAAAGCACTGTTAAGGCAAATTGCCATAACTCTGTCATTAAGAGTGAAAATAGGCCACAATATCATCAAAATGTGGAACCTGTAAATGTAATGCAATGTAAGATGTAAAAACTATTGTAAAATCTACTCCCCCCCCCCCCAATTTTGAGCAAACATTTCCCAAATGTGATCACCATGTTGTTAACATTCAATAAACAAAAAAACTGCATAATTCAGTACAATTAAACTGTTAAACAAAAAGTTAAAAGAATCAAAATTTATTCCCCCTCTTGATTTCCATGTTTTATTTCAACCAGAGATAATTTTGGGGTGTAAGAAAAAGAAGAAAAACACACGTTGCAAAAGCTTAAGGCCAGGAGTCTGGGTAATTACTGGCCAGGGGGCACATCACACCCCCCCACCCCCTCTTTAAACTCTGGATAAAATTGTGCAAAATCTTGTATTCTTGTCATTTCCAGGCATCTAAATGACTAAAAAAATGTCAGATCTTTTTAGAAATATTTCATTTACTCACATTTGCTGATTTGGGAATAAAACTTGATAAAAGTTGGGGAGAAATTATCTTCCCAACAACGCCAAGATTGTGAATGTTTTTTTTTTCAGTTAGTGAAGGAATTTCCAACTTCCAAGGAGTAGTCTAGTAAGTAGATGGTGTCAGGTAGGTCAAAATTCT
The DNA here is from genome assembly GCA_030159075.1 of Atrina japonica. Lineage (NCBI taxonomy): Eukaryota > Metazoa > Mollusca > Bivalvia > Pterioida > Pinnidae > Atrina > Atrina japonica. The sequence continues at coordinate 29,772 of BROG01001005.1, read as the reverse complement.
GCATTATATGGGCCGTGCCGGTATCATAAACAGGTAAATTCAGCATCAAGTTATGCGTTATTTGTACAAGTGCAAAAATTACTCGGTGTCGATATTATGTGATGCTGAAATAATGTGACTTCACATCTGCTATCCTTTTTTCACTGTTGTCAACATCTCTGAACTCAAAATTATTGCGAGAATTTCCATTGAAGACATTCTGATATCTTTCACAAGCTGGCCAGGTTGAATAGATTGGAACGAAGCGCAAGGCCACAGTCATTTTTCTTGACCTCGTGACAGTCATCAGGTTCTACGAATTACCGAAAACAAGCCCAGAACATGTACAAATAAGTACTGAAAACATATGTTTCTGGACTGAAAACGGATAAATGACTTATCATTGAAATAAATAATCACTTTGAAAACAAAATTGAATACTTTTATTTATTACCCTAATCAAAAGAAAATTTCTATGGGTAAAATATGGTTTTTATGCCATCACCTTTTTTTTTTTTTACTTTTTTCAGTTCATACAGAATACCGATCCTGACTTCTCAAATCTTTGGTGTTCAAAAATTATAAAATATGATACTATAGTTGTTTTAGTCCGATATTTATAGTACAGTGATACATGAATAACAAGTCGAGTTCACGGAAGTTATATGACCTTTCCTTGCTATCTATCGGCTTTGGTTCGTTTATCTGTTTTTCGATAAATTGTTTGACCAGTCGTACGCTTGACAGTACATACACGACATGAATAAAGTGCATTGAAAATCAAGATTACGGACTGAACCACATCAAAGTTTTAATGGGATTAAATACGGATACGGATCACAGTAGAAATACATATTACAGAAATATCAGACCCATAAAAAATATCAGTTCCCTGCTTCCAAAATAGTGGATTTCCGCTGAATATCGGAAGTAAATCATCACTGGTTGTTGCTGTAATAAACTTTCAAGATATGTTCCATTGTATGAAAATGCAGTGATTTATGAATCCCAATCACAACTTGTTATGACATATCTCATACCAGACTTCTAACACTTGTGTAAGTGGTCCCTGTATCAAGTGATACATCCTTAAAACAACACTTGCACAGGACTTGTCCCATACTCACATACATAAAATAGCCCAAGACCAGTTAACTACATATTCATCAGTTTCTCAAGTTTCAGTTTTCTTTAATATTCAGTGATACAATATTTGGAAGAACATAAGCACCTGATATATATTTCATCACATTTAGAAAAAAATATTACCCTTGCAAATGTGTTGAGGAGTCTCTTGTCATAATCATCAGTAACTCTACCTCCATACTGAACCTCTCCAAGCATGTAGCGAACAGTGGTCCATGAAATTCCCTATATATGTCAGATGATCAGTTAGTTTTTGTACATAAAAATCAATACCATTGACACAGAAATTAATTATGTAACACTGGAATAATAAGTCACCTTGAGCCCACACTCTGGTGACCTAATAAAGTCCATCTCTATTTACTATTTTCCAAATGTCAGTGTTTAAATACAAGAAACTTTATACATACAATAAACAGATATATCACAAGTGTTGTAACAAAGTTGGGGAAAAAAAATCTTTTAATAATTTGTGATCCACACTAACAAATCCAGTCACATGTCAATCAGGTTAATTGTAATAAGTAATCAAAGCCAAAATTTATGAAAAATACAAAACTACACAATTTTTTTATTTCTAGTAGAAAACCTTTACTGATTGTATCAAATATCACCTAAAACAATTTTAATCATAGTCTGTATATCATTTACTATAGATCAATAAAATGTAGGTATTTTTATCCCTTTGCAAACATTTGTAGCCATTATTTAAAAAAACATATTTTCAAAAAGTTAAATACATGTATTAAGATAATCATTTATTTCAGCACTTCCTAAATATCTATATAAATGTGTCTCCATGTATCATTTTTGAGTCATGTTTCTCATTTTGCCAGTTATATTTCTGTATATAGAAATAACAGATAATATATCAAAATTAAGAGATGTTTATAAACAGTTCATATAGAATTTAAAAAAAAAAATTGAATATAAATTACAACTTTAAGTACACTTAGTAATTCAAAATGTATGTGACAATTCTGTACTTTGACCTCAAGTACAACTAAATTCTGATTGTATTTTGAATGTTTAAGTACTAAAAGTACCTGTACCAAATACACCGACACAAAAATAAACAGAATGTCTTTGTTGGGTTTATAAATGAATATCAAACACGTATTACTACTTATCATAAGTTAATATCTTTACCTTCTTTGGATCAATGTCATCCAAATGATTCTGCACAAATTGTACACTTGCTGTCCAATCAGAGGAATTGAACTCATAAGGAATGTTCCATCCAAGTGGTCCAAATTTTCTTCTTTCCTAATTGTAAAATGACATTTTCTATGGAGATCTCTCCAACATATAAACAACTCACAGAATCATTCATGCACTCTGGTTTGACATACCAAGTAATCCAGTAATCAGAACATGATACCAGAGAAATTTAACTTTTGCAACTTACAAGCCCATTATCTTTAATATACAAATCTGAATCCAATTTAAAAATGTCACAACAAATATTCTGAATTAGTCAAATTTTTCTTATTTATGAAAAGCATTGAATCTTTTTTATAACAGAGGACATTACTTATATAATTATAAGTCACAATGCACCTGTGTATAAACTCCAGTCCACAAGACTACATTGCTTGAAATAAAGTACCTGGCGTAAGGCAGCATGCAAATCTTGAGGCATGATATAAAACACAAGAACAGTTTAATATTGTATATAAACAATAGACTGACTACACAAAAATTAATTATGTCTGTGACAATCAAAGACAAATCACTTGGTTGAATAAATCAATACCTGAACCACTGTATGGAGGAAAGACACAGCATACAACATTGGTCTCCACTGTATCAAACTACTGACATCCAAATAATCTTGTGTGATGCCTGCGTAAGTTCTTTTCAGACCTGCTTTAATACCCTGAGGTGGTTCATTTGTAAACTTAATAGAAGTCTGTAAAATAATTAAAGAATTTTACATACAAAATTACACAACAAATCTATTATCAGCAAAAACATATCAAAGAAATATAAAATCCAATTTACAAATTAAGAAGTTTTTTAGACCTAAAAATTAAAAGAAAATAAAAAGAAAAATTAATTGAAACAACAAAAACTTATACTTCATTCTATTTCTGTTACATATAGGTGGAGATAATATTACCCACACACTACAAAATTCATACCTGTAATAAGCTAATTGGAAAACCATTATGTACTTCAGTGGTAATCCATACTCTAAACTGATCATGTACTTGTTGTGTATCTAATACAGTATCCAGTAATTCTCCCATATAGTCAAGTCCTAAATGACAATTCTGAAGCAGTGCCCATCCTCCCTGTGGAAGAGTAAAATAAATATTCATCAAGCCACGGATTTTCAGTTAGTATCACAAATATTGCTTATTAACATTCAAACACGTTGAACAGTAATTTATACTTGAATTGGCCAAGATACTTACAGTATGCATAAACTGTGAAATCAATTTACGAGCATGTACTTCTTGTCCTTGTCCCATAGATATTGCCTTAAAATCTGAAATATAAGTTAACAGCGAAATACACAACATGAAACAATCACTTTCAGAGTAGAACATATATACAAATGACAAACTGAATACCATAAACTGTAATGTCACTAATAAAATGAAAACAAAGGTAATTCCAGGAATCAACAGTCCTCAGCTAGGCATGTGGCCTAGATATATACTTTGATAAAATCACTCAATCTACTTATGAAATGGATATGTACAAAGACGGGGAAGTGCTCTAGAAAAAAGAATGGAAGTAGAGCAACTGTATGCAACAGACTGGCAGTTTATAGCTGTATCAAATACAGTACAGTTATAGCCTATGGGTTTAATTTTGCATTGCCAAATTTATTCATGATTTATATCACAAAACACATACTTCAAGAATTCCAGATTTCAAGTCCTTGGCTTTAAGTTTAAATATCAGTACTCTTATCTTTTAAAGTTCAATCATTTGGGAAATAACTAAAATTGCTGACAAACCTAAAATACTGCCATCTGAGCTTTGATCTCAGTGCTTTAAATATCCCTCTTACAACAGCATTGCAACATTTAATTGATACATATATTAATTCATATTATTCATATTATGATAAATGCAAATTATCTTCAGTTTTTATTCCTTACCAAGCTGTAGTTTCTTGCAAAGAGATTCAATTTGATTAGTTGGATCTGATCCCATAGATAACAGACACACCAGTGGTGTTCTAATATCACTTTCTCCCCAAGTTTCCTCTAGATTAAGGATAACTGATTCTGCATATCTTTTCCCCATTGAATCAGATATGTATTTCCGTGCTTGAGGTATTGTTCTATCGGGGCACCAAGACCTATATGAAAAAATAAAATTTTATAAGCAAACACTAGCCTTATGGTAAGATTTATTTTAGTAAGATATTAAAAGTGCTATATTGAAACAAATATTCCTGTAGTAGTCAAGGAAAAATGTGTGGCCAGACTAGGAATCAAATCCAGAACCTTTCTAACACTACAGGACACTCTTACCAACTGAGCCGATACGCTCTGCACCGCTACACTCTTCCCACTCAACAAGATTTCGGACTCCAGAAATCAACAAGATTCTCAAAACACACCACATGCACCAAATGTGCAGCAAGGCTGGGAATCCAACCCAGGACTTTCCTAACACTAACAGGACGCTCTTGCCATCTGAGCCAATACCCTCTGCACCGCTACAATCTTCCCTCTAACACTACAGAGTTATTTAGTTGGGCACCAAATGTAGTAGGCTAGGAAAAAGTCCCCAGACCGCAATCCACCCCAGGACCTTCTTAACACTAGCAGGATGCTCTTACCAACTATCTGGGCCGATACCCTCTGCACCGCTACATTCCTATACAAAACATAGTTTCAGTAACACTTACAACAATATTTGTGCAGTCAACACCTTTGCTTTAAAAAACCAAAACATTTGCATTTTCTTAAAATTAGCGAGATTGACAGTAATAAATCAGTATAATACCTCACAAGCAATAGTTTTCGGAAAGCATCAAGAGATGAGCTATATCCATCTGGCATTTGTTCCTCTTCTGGGGCATCTGAATCAAACCAAGATTTCCATCCTTTTTCATTTCGAGACACCTGAAAGAATAGGGAATTTCAAATAAAGAAATAAGGAAAACAAATTATGTAATCTTAAGCCAGATAATGAAAATTCCTTCCAAAATATAAAATGACAAAATAAAAATGTCAGCACAATTTTTTTCTAATGTGAAGTATACTAAAAATATAAAACATTTACCTGATTGAGAATTTCAGAAAACTGAGGTAGCCCACTTAATTGTACCAAGTTCAACCATGTCATATCAGTAATCCATTTACTGGGCTTTGGTGTAACAGCATTTAAATCAAGAGCAGCACCACCTAGTAAAGAACATAATACAAATAACATGGGTGCCAACACTGAATTGCTGATATCAGCAATTATTATAAAGCACTTACTATATATAGCCTACATGTAGATATCAAAATAAAAGGCTTACTATACAAATTGGCCAGTTTCTCTATTACATTCTGTAGTTACTAGAATCTATATTCAGAGGGAATTTTGTATCTATTGAGCAATTGACAACAATATACAGTAGTAATATATAATTTTAAAAAGTAGGAATATGTAGAACTATGTAATATTTAATTTAATAATTATTCAAACTAAATTGAATTTCATTTTCACCAAAATATTTTACTCTTCTGTGAAAAGTTAAATTCTTATATTTGACTAATTGCCTCTTCACCGCAAATAGTATATATGAGGAAACCAACATATTGAAAACGGCCCAGTGCCATAAAACTATTCTCAGACAATTTTTTACTCAACTTCAAGATTTTACTTATATCCCGAGAATTTTTTCAACTTTGGTAAAGTTATGGACCATGAAGAAATTCTTAAACAAATTTCTTTCTCAAGTGATAAAATACTTCAGTACAGTCTGTAGCTGATTAAGTAATACTTAAGATAAAAAAAGGCCGCTCCCTATATTCACCTCTAGATAAGTAACCGCTAATGTCATTGTGGCCCTAGAGTATTTTGGAACATTTTTAATTCTTTGACTTTTGAAAACGTGTTATTTGAGCGAAATAGGTTTAGGAGACCAAAACCTCTTTATCCGTTTACTTTTTTTGTCCATACGTTTGTTTACATTAAAAATAGGGACGGTGAAAATTTAGTCCAGTACATGTGACCCAGTGTATGTCCAGAGTCAGTTTTCTTACCTAATGTACATGAATATCGTTCATTTTATACATTACACATATTATGTGTATAGATTACTGACTTCAGTCAATTATTGGTATGACTATCTTACACTTTTTTAAAGTTTTTAAAAAGGTATACATCTATTCCAGTTTTTATGACACAAAACGTGATGCCTATTTGATTTTTAATGTGGTTTACACATCTTGGTTGGTTATTAGATAATAAATCATAGAGTATGGTAAATATAATGTTCAAACATCAAAGTTAAGTGAATCGGTACATAAATTGGGACATATGTCCTGGATGAGCTTTTCACTGCCCCTTGGAAATATTACCTCAGTTCAGAAAATTCTAAAGTTGTGGTATGGTCCGCAAGTTTTATCTTTTTACTTAGGTAAGTAAATTCTTATCTTTTGAGAATAAAATTTGTCTCAGAATTTTCCTTGTTTATGGTCTCAGGCCCACATAGATCAAATTCATTATGCAACAATATGCCTCAATCCTCTTACTGCTGACAGAAGGATAATTAATAAATATATTACCTTTGATAAATGTCTGGAATTCTTCAGATTTCACTCGACCATTCTGCATATCAATTTTAAGTGTGAGTAGAAGAGTGAACAAAAATTTGTGTGACTCGTAAAGACTACGACATGTGTATCTAAATATTTCATATGTAAGGTATTCTATGATATTGGTTATCCTTTTGGATGGTACAGGACTTTTTTCTGATCTACAAATAGAAGAAAACAAGTTTCAAAAACACATATGCATCAATTATGATTTCACATTTGATCAGAAATTAAGTTTTTAATTTACTTGCTATGAAAGTTATGAATGACAAATAATGTTCAACACCTCTTGCTATATTATATCTTAAATCAACACTATACATTTGTTGACAACTAATATTGCAATTGCTTAATGGTAGAAATTGACCAGAAATGGTCGGGAAGTACTGAATAGTAATGAGCTGTTATGTAAGTGGGCAACATTGCAATGTTGACTGGTCAACATTTTTGTGAGGCAAACATCTGGAATTCTTGACTTTTTTCATTATAGGAGAGTATAGAGGATAAAGTAAAGATATAACAAAAATGAATGCATTACAGAGATTTCTTCTCTACGTTATAGATAATAACTGATGGAAAGGTAAATGAATTTTACTACAATATCCATTAGTCTCCTCATACCATAACAACAACTCAAGAGTCGTAGATATCAAAAGCCTGTTGAGAATCTTGGTTATTTCCGAAAACGAGCAAAACTACACAAACAATATGAAATAGAATATACCCGTATATTCCTTAAGATGTTATATTCAAATTCCAGCCTTGTTCTTCTCAAAAAGATTTTTCATTGCATGTTTTAACAGATATTTGGTACTATATGACAGCTCTAACTGAAATCATCTTTTGTTCAAGTGATTTAAAAATCCCGAATACTAGTAAATATCAGCTATTTCAATATGCTGCAAATTCACAACAAATTTTTACACAGGTAATATAAGAAATATTTACTTTGTCATGGATAAATCAAATAAACCCAGGAATTGCTTCAGTGATGTTTGGTACATTCTGTTCACCAAACTCATGTCACAGATCAAGAAGTACAAGATGCTTCCTCTGGTGGCAACTGAAAAAGTAAATTTACATAATATATCAAATATGACATAAAATTTTACATATTTATTCCTGCAAATAGGCATCTTTAAAGGAAATATTAGGCATAAGAATTTTCTTCCAAATAATGCAACTCGTCACAATCATGCCAGGCAGTAAATTATATCGCATCCATTTAAACTACACATTAATTTAAATCAATGGTAATATATATCAAAATCTTTGGGAGACAGACTTAAATAAGATGTCCATAAAAAGTTATTTGGAAGCTATATTGGGCTACTTTTTGAAGCAATGGCAATTATCTTCAATCCTAGACTTTCAAGGTATATTGCGATGGAATCCCCCTTGATAAAGGTGCAATGGATTGATTCAGTCAGTGATTACAACAACATAATCAACAACAACAACAATTACAGAATGTTAAATCTAAAGGAAATTCATCATCTATATGTTTTCAAGTAATCACACCTGGTCTGAATTCTTCTCTTGCTTCATTGATCTTTATTTCTGTTTCTGCAGCCACTGTAAGTTTCTCACTGACCTCTGCAGCAGTTACTTTGGTTATAGACAGCACATTTATCAGAGATTCATCATCTACCAAAGATCCCTAGAACAATTCATAGAACAAAATCAGATAGCTATTCAAAGGAAACTAATTTATAATAATTATCAGTAATATTTCTGTTTTTCATCAATATTGCATCAGAGGCATAAATGTCTAATTGACATGAGTATTTTCAATGAAAATTAGTTCTTTTTAAACTGTGCCACCTTATTTCACTTTAAGTTTCAATGTTCACCCCTTCAGAAGTACAAGTGAAATGTCGTAAAATCTACATAATAAATTTGAATAGTGAACGACACACTTTCAAAACAAAACATTAGCAAAGTTAGAAAACAATTCCACAGGGCCTTCAGTCACCTCAGCCAACTATTTTTCAAGAACAAATCTCTGTCCAGTTGGATTACTCCTCATTGAGAAGATGTCAAAAATGTGTAAAAGTTAATGACGCACAAATGACACATGATGGCAGAAAAAAAAAGGAATTGTCTTTGGCTCAAGCAACTACAAAATTATTACAGTATCATACTTTACTTTCGACACCACAGAAAGAAATTCTGTTAAAACTGAACTTACCTTTGTACTTGTAAGTTTATATAGGAGGTTGTCTTCCAGTTCTTGCATTTTACGCTTGTTGGATGTTACATCTAACATAAGCTTAGCTCTGTCTTCTTCCAATTCCTACAAGAAAACACATGTACAGTAGACTGACAATTTTCATTTCATTCTTTGAATGATCTTGTACAATTCAGTCTTTAAAAGGCGCTCTTGCACAGAATTTCATAAGTATGTTTATCATTTTTCAATTACATATGTTTCTTTTTACTTAAAATTATTGATTGCATTGTTTTAAAACTTGCATCTACAACTAATAATATGAAAGTGAACAAGAGACCCATGGGTCTAAATGGTCATCTGAGTAATATTGGTGTGCTTAGTTCAGATCTTAAGGAAACTTGTTTCAAGGAGTACATTTCTTTGTAGTAATGTTTTACTTATCAATTTAACCCTTTACTGCAGTGTACATCTACACTGCACCTGCTCTTTTGTTAGGCATTAAAACAAATTAGTTTGTTATCAGCCATTTATATGCTGTTCATTCCATTTGCATACTCACACTTTTTTCCTTGAGAATGACAAGACCAAGTAATTGATCCTCTAGACCCTTTATTGTTACAGTAAAATCTATGATAGATGTTCTTGCACTAACCTATATGAGATAAATGAAAAAAGAAGCAAGTTAAATGAAGTTGAACTATTGTGTGGAGTAACACCTTTTGAAATGCATAAACAATGGAACCATCACATTTTTAATGAAAAAAAAATCATAGTTACAAATATTTATAAGCAGACACAGAATGTCATTTCCAATAATAATAAGGTGACTCCTGATATGTAGTCCAAATCAACATATCCAAATTTCAAAAAGACATAATCAAACTTTGCTATAGTTATGGAAGATTATATTTTAGGATGTGTCACTTAGAGGCATACCTTCGAATGATATTTTGTAAAACTGTATTGTGTTAAGTTGTTGATTATCAAATTCCCCCCAGTTTAAAATGCTAGGTATGCAAGACTATATCATCATGTGGAAGCTAAGCCAAAAGCTTGCCTTGTTTTAAAATTGAATAACTGCTTTTGGCATAGAAAAAAATATTTCATATGACATTCCAATAAGTTTCAATATTAAATAAGTACCCAACAATGGGGAGGGGTTGTTTTGTTCTGATAAGTCATGTGGTTTCAGAGAAAACTCTTAAACAATAGTTTAACTCTTTCTATTCTACAGACCATAATATACTGGTCTTAAAAGACAAAGAAGACAGCACAGCTTGCCAGGGATAGCATTGTGTCTCAGAGAACGCATCTTATTATGCAATTATGACTGATCTTAAGAAGTAGGTCGAATGGCATTATCTAGGTCATGAGGCTGTGGAACCATCCGAAAGGGCAGATCATAAGAATTGCACATATGACATTTTGAAAAGCAGGTAATATTCAAAGGTCAAGATCACTAGATCAAAAGTATAGGTACTATTGAATATCCCCTATGACAAGTAATGTATAGGTGAAATATTAAAACCATATCCTATAAAGTAAAAAAGTAATCACCCAGGTCAATGTTTTTGTTTAGACATTTTGTCTAAAAAGTATAAAAAGTTAATGTCCAAAACATGTTAAAATTGTCACTGAATGCTTCATATGTATATTAAAAACACTGAAAAGAAAAACTAAAATCAAGCTAAAAAGTTAAAACCTAAAGCTAAAGCCTTAAATGTAATTATTAAGCCAACCAATGCCCTAAATGATGATGACACAAGGGTTATCACATTATCACAAAATAAAAGGGAATCTGTCAACTTTGAACTTTATTTGTGTCTAGAAGTTGCTAATAAATTACCCCACAGATCAAAATGCTTGACAAATACTAACTAAATTATCATGTGGAACTATAAAGTTTACAAAGATGTATTTGAATCAGCTAAGGGAAAAACTTTAAAACAAAAAGGAATCAATCAAAATTGAACCTTAAATACTTTTCAGTTGTTCCTAATATCTTCATATTTAAAAAGGTTTGGTCCTGTTTTAGTTAATTTATGGTGCAGAAATCAATTTTGAGACATGCTTATGCTAAAAACCTGTGCACATAATAGAAAGTCGTTTGTCAACATCAAATTTCAATCATTACTTAGTCCATGCATAAAAAACAATTGTCATTACTCTGCAGTTTAAAATATTGAATGTAATATATATTTTTTTCATTTTGTAATAGCATATCATAAAAACATTCAGCATTTTAAAGTTGGGATATATAAAACTCACTTCTGGTGTATAAGCAGGATTTGCAAGTTTTGTAGTTATATACAGGTAAAATCCTTTCATAACATCACATTCTTTGTCACCAACTTTAACCTACAATAAATGAACTACCATGTTGAATACAAATTATTGGAAAATATAATAGGTAGCAAACATCTGAAAATCAACCAGATCATCTGAAAATGAACATTTAATTCTGTTTTGATTTCAATTATATGTATGCTTTGCAAATGTGTTTTTATCAAATTAACACATAAATTGTATATAAATCAATAACCCTAAATTTGAAACTTTAACATCAAAATCTAAATGGTTCAAGATAATTGTACCTTATATGTTGATCCAGATTTTATGAAGTTTTTCTCAAGAATATTATCCAGTGCTGGATCCAATTCCTCCTCCACATCTTCTATTAACAGTGGACGGCCTAATGACAAGCCATCCTCTAAATGAGTACGGAAGTACTTGTGGTTCAAAGAGGTTACCTTGATTAAAAGAAGACATGTATCAACTTTGATTCATATTTAATATCTTGGTTTTCATTGAAAATAACACACACACACACACATTTATATATATATGTGTGTGTGTGTATGCTCGTGTGTTCAATGAATATATGTTAACAACTTATGCTAATTTATACAAAATTTAGCTGAAATGTTATGTTATGGTATAAAACAAATTACCTGTAAATCATTCTCTTTTTCTCTAGTTTTGATCCATGCTTTTCCTTGACCTTGTGGGTCTATCAGAAGGGGATAACGTGCAGCTTTGGTTGTTATGATGCCATTTTGAACTGAAAGTTCATCATTTGGTAAACCTTGAATATTCCATTCACCAATCTGAAATGTAGAAAGAACTGTAGTCCTATTTAGGGTTTTGTTACTTAAATCTTGCATCAGACCTGCCTACCTGATTTCATAGAGGAGTGTAGTTTTTTCACTAAAAAGTGTTATTTCTTTGCGTACAATACTCATGCTTTTAGGTAGATCTCGATGATTTTTACAAATGATGTGTTACAATTGTGCTTGCCTCTATCAGTCTGTATAATGAGAAGTGCATATATGTGTATATATGGTATACTAAACATACATTTCAGCTTTTTATGAATGATAAAGACATTTCCACATTTCATTTTATTGTGTTTATTATCCCCAACATAATTTTCCCCTTTCTCTCCTCTGGCTCCAATGCTTTCTTTTAATTGCATTTGACTGTGACAAGCCATTTACAATTTAAAATGAGTTTTAATCTTAGTCATAAATGTGTTTTGATCAGTATACATAAAAATAAGTAGTTGCCAATGTTATACAAGTGTCTCAAGGACATCGATATGTGGTTGAATTTGATCGATACATATAAAATTGTGGTATCAATGATGTTTTTTGTTTTGTTTTGAAAGTGTAGAAACAAAATTATGAAGCACATTGTGTATTTTTAAGCATAAAACCATAGAACCTATGCCAAAAGCATAAGTCTGCATCATCATTAATCTAATTGTATACTCATTCCGATACTTATTCTTTTCCTGTACAAACTAACTAGATTGTTGAACATGGAAAACAAAAAATATTTTTTCTTACTGTCGCATTATCCACCAACATAGCAATAAGATTGATATCTTGCGAATAAGGTATACGTCGTTGGAATAATTCTTTTTGCCAGTTTTCAATTAGCTTGCATCTAAATTCTTGATTGAATGGTCCTGAATATGATAAAAAGCCTGTGCACAGAAGAATATCTCCCACAAGTCTGGAAAACGAACATAAAAAAGTTTTTAAAATGTTAATTACAAAATAAAGCACACATTTTGAAAATTGAAAATGCAATGTATCTATCTAAATTACCAGACATGAACACTGAAGGAAACAAAAAGTAAAATATGATAAGTTTTATCTTAGTATAGCCAAAGAATCATTGAGTAAATATTCTAAAATCTTCTGCCTTGTTATATGAAAGTGGTTTAGAGCACTGCACATTAAAAAATGATGTCTCACATGCTCAAGTCACTAGTCAGTGATTTAAAGCATTTCTTGGATCTAAGCCAATATGTTCACCATATTTTTTCAAGGGTACATTGTAACCAGGTCTTATTCTGTAAAATTAAAGACTTACATCTATGATATAACTGAAATGTTGCTGATGGTAGCATAAAACTCCAATAAAGTAAATGATTAAAAGTTGGTGTAGTTTCTTTTGAATATTGGAAAGAATAGATTACAGTCATCTATCAAAGGAGAATAACTCAAGGGTCTACACTAATCAAGAGAAAATTAGGCTAATAACATGACATGTAACTCTTGAGATGGTGATAACTTGAATGGTTTTTTCTTCTTATAATGTGCTCTTCTTATATATCAGCTTGACATTGACATCTACCATGATGATGAAATGAAATTTCAAGTTGTAATATGTGCAACATTGTAATGATTTGCACAATTTGCAAGTAACAAAGGGCAATAACTCATAATTAATTTCAGCTAATCATTTTTAACCAAATGATACAGACAACAAAACAGTGCTGTGAAGTCTGATGACAAATAGTTGCTAGATGTTAGAAAAAACAAACAAGCTTTTGTGAGGTAGACATTGATAAACTAATATATCCTTCGATCAAAAATCATTCTTACTCTATATTTACTGATGTCATAAATTAACACTTGATCTTAGGCTATAATCGCATTATTCTGCATTCAATAAATAATTAAGAATCCCCTGAGAAATACATGGCAGTATTCCATGTTTTTTTATGGTTTTTTTTTGGGGGGTATTAATTTTACCTATCAATATGAGCTTTAAACTGCTTGCTCTGTTCTGTCCATCTTATTTTCTCTCCAGCAAGTCCACCTATTAGAGCTGATGCAGCTTGCATTCTCCTTCTGCAAGACTCTGCATCTTCTAATAGAGTCTACAATGGAAGAAATGTGTAATATCAGGTCAGTATGAAGTGAAAAATAGGCAAAATATTTCACATTTCTGTTTCTACTTTATCCATGGCCAATGGCAGAAATAGATAAGACTCAACCTTAGTTGATTAATTTCTTATGTTTCCAAATTTACAATATTTTGGTCATCAATCACTGGAGGAGGATACGTCATTTAAAGACATTTACGATAATTTCCTGTTGCAGCTGGAGTGCGCATCAAAGGGGAATGATACATCAGTACTGATTCAGTTTGCGTTATCTGCCGCAAGTTACCCTTAGTTTATCATGCGTTGTGTTTGTAAAAAACATTCCTTTGTTTTGTGTTGTGAACCATGCCTAAACGATAGCGAGGATGGTATATGAAGTCAGGGAGACCAAGAGATAAATATTCCATATGAATGAGATAAATATATTTCATTCTAAGCCTAATACACTTTGTTAAAACTCGCAGGGGATTCACACTTTGTTTTTATATGACGTCACACAGTTTTGTCGACTGACTTTGATGCACTTGTTGAACTTTACTGCTTACATATTTTTTAATACAATGTAGATCTATATATGGAAATATTTTTCAGTATCTTCACAATTTTTTTCAGTAATTTTCGGTATTGGAAGTATCAAATTGAAATGATAATTAGCATGATAGGTAACTACTTCTGTAACTCTGTAATGGTTCCATCATCAAACTGCTAGTTTAAAATGTAGAAGGGTCACTCTGCGACTTTTTTACAAAAACTGACAGGATATCGGATATTCCCCAGTCAGAAATATGCATTAGTGGCCTTACACTACTGGTCTGACACCCCTCAGGATCTATATTATTTATCTCGTTACACAGTTATTGAATAAAAATACATAGATCTATTCTAGGCCTAACAGAATCTTTTTTCTTTAGAGCATAGTTTATTTCTGAAGTCGATCTAGAATCTATAAATTTATATGGACTGGTGGTAAATTTTTCATGCAGTAGTTATTGTCTAGGGAAATCATAAATATTAAATTTATTTAATCATCAAATTGGTCCAAAACATATAATTTTGTTTGGGTTATTTTGAATTTTTTATGTTTAACACTGGGATGTCAGTGCTTCCATAGCTAAGAGGTTAGAGCATAATGCTTTGAACCATGAAGTCTCTCATTTCAGGTCAGTACAAGTTCCAACCCCATATTGCAATTGTTTTCAGTAGCTAGACATATATTTTGCTGTTTTTATGTCACATTTTGTGTATATTTTGCATACATATTTGGATAAATACAAAATTTATCCATATTCAATTAAAATATTCAGCTACGTTATAAAAAAATGTCTAAAAGTGAACTCAAAATTGGGTTTTGAGAATGGGGTAGGGGTAGATATTTGTCAATATTTCTTTATTTTGCCTGGTAACATACTGTTATTTTTATTATTTTACATTTGAAATGTATTTAATCTTATATTAAAAAACTTTTTAGCTTTTTGTCAGTCTTGGGAGTTTTTTCTATTTTAATGAAAAATATATATCTAGAGTGAAAACGATCATAAGATGTAGTGATTAATTTATTCGAATACTTGAACGACTTAAAGTTTACAGAGTGAAAGTTTTATTCCTATGAATCTATAGATTTCATACCTGTTTCTCTCTCATGGCAGCATCATACATAGCTTGTACTTTGTCAAGTTCTGCTTGTTTCTCATCTAACTGAGCTTGAGCTGATGCTAATTCAGTACTAGCAATATGCAGCCTGCCCTCCTGCTTTGCCAAATTTGCCTATATTGTAAAATAAATGGTTAATATCCATTAAAATTTAATGGCTTGAAATAAAAGTAAGCAGCTTTAAGGGAAAATGTGAGCTGCATCAATTCAGTTCATTATTTGTATATTTACCTGAAATACGGATAGCATGTAGTGGAAGTGCCAGAGTCTGATTTGAAAAGCAGCCTACAGGAAAGATCACACTTGTAGGTTTAACAAGAAATAAATCTCTTCAAATTAGAAATGACCTAGGTCACATTTCTGCTGAAGTCATGTGATTTAGTGCAAACTATTCCAACAAAACCGAGCAGGATGAAACAACCAGTAAAAGGTATATTTTTGTGCCCCACTGCTAATACATGTGGACATGCAGATGATTCAAACAACTGTTGATTCTTCCCCTGATAATTATCAAAATCCTACCTTTAGTGGAAGTACTTCTTTGTTTATACCATAAAAGAAAGCCATAGCAGTTGTCCATGATAACAGTCCAGCCACACTCCCACAGACCTTTTTGGCTGTCTCAAAGGTATAATCTTCCATTGTCAAGTACGGTTGTAATAGTTCAACAGTTTCTTCATTGATTGTATCTTTTGGGAAAGTTTGCAAGGTTGTCAAAAAACCAGATCCACTCATTAGCTACAAAAACAAAAAAGAAACTGATATTTATATTGGCCATATAGCTAAGATGAACACACTCAAACCCAGACAAGGTGAATCATTTACATTCTTTAAAAAGGTAGGGTACAAAAATAAAACAAGCACAAATAAATCCCTAATTCATCATAAACAAGATTTCTGAAAACTGTATATTTTGCCCGCGGATACCACTGTATACCTTGTAATTTTCGCTCCTTGTTATTTTCGCCCTTAAACATAAAACATATTTGGCCCATTTTAATTTTGCCCTTTCAATGTTATAAATATGTCTATTTGTCCGTGTGTAAATCAATCTCTTACAAAGAGTTGTCAGCCGTTGTACTCGAGATCAATTGCGTGCAAGGACCAACGACTCTGTGTAATAGCTTCATACAATTTGGAAAATTCCAAGCAGAATTCTCAAAATAGTTGTACTTGGATCATTCGAGAGTTATCATGTTCCCCAAACATCTTTTAAATACTTAGCTGATGACTGTGGCAAGTGTAATCAGGTGTGAAATAAAGAACATACTACTAATTATACCCGTGTTATGAGTATATATTTTTAACCCCACATTGTTTTTATAGTGACAACTAATAATGGGTGATTTTCAATAAACACAATGAATTGTAATTGCCATCCCAAAACTATTTACTGACTTATTTTGTATAATTTAGATTTAAGGTCTACAGCAGACAGGAAATATGTCTACTAGTATTTTAAAGTTTTTAACTAAAACAACAGAGATGAAATCACCAATTTTAATTGATACAGAAAATCCAGCCTATCAATAGGCAAAGGATGAAATTTACAAAACAGCTTTAAATGGGAGAAAAGAGGAAAAGGAGAACTTACAATAATTACAGCAATGAACTCCGTGCCGTGGAGAATGGTATAATGAATGCTGCAAGAATATTTGCTAGATTTAAAAGTGAAACCAAGTGAACAGAGACGCCTGGATTTTGATGATGAAACATTCCTTGAACCTCCGTAAGAGACCAAGGGCCGCCCTTTGCTACTAGGAATATATTATGAAAAATTACAAGACTACTTAAATAAGAACCAAGGGTGGAATCACATTCAGTCAAATTGTTATTTCGGCAGCAACTGGAATTTTGAAATATCATGATAAAGTTTTATTGAGCCAAATAGAACTTACAAAATACTGGGCAGAATCAGTGATCAATCAATCAATGGCAACCCAGTGCCCAATATTTGCCTTTGTACATTAGCACATAAATGTTCCAATTATGCTAGAAATTTTCACCTTCATCTTACATTTGCCCTCTTGGTAAAGGGCAAAAATTAAATGGGGGCGAAAATTTCCATGTATACAGCAATTAACTTCCAATAATGTAAACAAAGATCACATTACTTAAGAATTGGGTAGTTTTTTTCTGACCTAACAATATAAATGTAATATAACTAAACAACAATGACCCAGTTACACTAGCCTTTAAGACCCCACTTTAGATCATATTTAGATAATGATGAGTGCATAAACATTTTATAGAAACTTGAAAACCCACCCCATGAAGAATCTGTACTGTAGAAATCAAAACAGTTTTTTCTACATCTTTTGACATGTCTTATTAAGATCACATTTGTCATTTAACTTAGATGAGCTAAAAGCAATGCAATAAAAGATGAAGCATTTTGTGATTATAAAATTACATTTTTTTATTTCAAATTCCTAAGCACATTGTATGTATCATTTACTTTTCCCATCAATAATTAGCTTGAATTATCCAGTGATCATGTCTACACTCACTTTCAGAGATTCACCCCAGGATGGTTTAGGACAGTTTCTTTCTGGATCAGCTACAGATGGATCCAGTTTCTTCTGGAAGAGGATTAATGCGCAATCCATAATTCTCATGATCAAATGTGGAGGTTTCCCTAGTTTTTTGACAGTAGCAATATCCGCTGGTTTGATAGTCTGAAATGAAACAATTTGTCGACTGTAAGAAATTAATTATTCAACAAAATGTATGAACATTAGGGCCTGTTATATGTCAAAGAACAGGGTGCTGATTGAAAAGTACATCATATTGCAATAATTAAAATACATAAATGTTTCACAAGAAAGCATTCTTCTAAGATTCAAATCACTTTAGCAACATGCAAAACACTTATGACAAAATGTACAAATTGCTTGCATGATTGAACTAGAATATCTGGTAATGAATTCGTTAACACTGATCAGCACTGAACAGATAATATAAATTTACATTAAGTATCTTTTTCCTGCTATATACTGTTGGTTTTTTAAACAAACTTCTGTTATATATTGTAGGTCTGTACTAGTAAAACAACAAATTCCTGTTCTACACAGTTCGTCTGTGCTAGTACAACCACATATTCCTGTTACAAATTGTTGGTTTGTCCAATTACAACCACATATTCCTGTTACACATTGTTGGTGTTGGCTTGTCCTATTACAACCTCATATTCCTGTTACAAATTGTTGGTTTGTCCTAGTACAACCACATATTCCTGTTACAAATTGTTGGATTGTCCTATTACAACCACATTTTCCTGTTACAAATTGTTGGTTTGTCCAATTACAACCACATATTCCTGTTACACATAGTTGGTGTTGGTTTGTCCTATTACAACCACATATTCCTGTTAAAAATTGTTGGTTTGTCCTATTACAACCACATACTCCTGTTACAAATTGTTGGTTTGTCCTAGTACAACTAAAAATTCTTGTAACATATTGTAGGCCTGTACCAGTAAAATCTGTTTTACTGACCACCTGTAAATAAAGACCACCTGCTGTTCTCAAAAGTGCCATATGCATATAAGTCAACCTCTATATAAAGACCATCTCCCTATAAAGACCAGTTTTCGTGTGCCCCTCAGGAGGTTGTTATACATAAGTTTCACTGCACTTGAAAACATATTTCTACTACTTTTCTTTATCTGAAACTGAAAATTCCAAGTTCAACCAAATTAAAGATAATACAAACTTGTAGGGCTTGCTCAGCTTCCATTAAAGCAGGTTTGGCTGCCTCGAGTTTTCCTTCAGCAACAACTTTTTCAGAATTAATTTCATCCACAATTTTTTGTGCTCTATCTTTAACTTTTTGCACTTCGCTTTTCACTTTTTCTGCTGCTGTGGCACTCACAGTTACCTCTGCCAACACCTACAACATTTAGAAGTCAAGTTCTCAATGCACTTAAAGCCGCTCTGACAGCAAATTCTTCAATTAAATTCTAGAACTTTGAATATTAATCCTAAAAATGTACTATTCAATTTATGTTACTATAGCAGTGCTCTTGATAGGATGTGAATCTGCATAGTTTACACATAATGTTGACTTTTGAATGAAAGACTTTGTCACAAAGATCCTTAGAAAGGGAGTCTACATGCTGTAGCGAAAATGTCACAAATTTTCAACCACATCTACTGTTGTAGTTGATGACTGATTATGATTCAATGGGATTTTATCTCGAAAAGGATGTAGTGGAATAGCCAAATAAGTGAGGTTACGATGATACATTACAAGTTTTATTAAGCTAAGTAATATCCATATGACCATCTGAAATTTTTCCCAGAGAAAAAAAGTATGAAAAAACCAGTAAAGGTAACTGAGACATACTGTCAGACAATTTTAACCCTTATCCCACCACATTACATTGACTGACTCAGCCAGCCACTGCGTATACATCACTGCCAGATTAAAACTGATTTTTTATGAATTTGAACTGCTCACTTTAACTTGTAATTGTGTGTCAATTTGTGTAAACTGACCCATATATCCATATATAATTTTAATAAAAATGATTGCAATTAATGTTTATGAAGTGTTTTATTTTTTTTTTAGATCAGGTATTCATTATTAATTAACAGTTAAAATTGTAATTTCTGCGACTGTAGTTGCTTTCCATGACTCGGCATGAGGGAAACTGATACGAAATGTTCATAGTGTAACATTATTACTTTTTCATATTTCTACATAATTCCTACCTTGTCAGCCTTTATATTAGCTACAGCCAATTCTTTCTCCTTTACAGCCAACTCTTTAGACAGAACATCAACAGATGCACTAGCTTCTATAAGTTTTTCCAGCCCTGTGTTCATTCTGCCAGCCATTTCAGCTATCTCACCATGTTTACTGCCATATAGACCTTTATATCCATCCAAAAATGATAGATAAGACTTTGGAGTAACATGTGTTTGGCGACGATACCTGGTACATAAAAATTAAAACTGTATGAATCTCCAAAACCATATCAATAGATACTTTTGCCAACAAAGTTGAAAAATATTTTCAAGGGAGAAATGACTCAGTCAATTTAACTCATTTGACCAGTATAGCCACATTTGAACCAACCCATTTTAAAGATGGTAAAGTTTACTGTTAGAATTCAGAAGTATATATGGTTTAGAAAAAAGAAAATACTACAATTTTACATGCAATATTAACTTGTTCAATCTTAAATTATGATGTAGAACATACTCTCTATTGATTTGAGCTAGTCTTAATGTGACCACAGGATTTGATGAGTTAAAATAAGTGAAACAGTTATAATGATCTTAGAATTAATTAATATTTATCTTCGCTGCAGATAAATATCATTTTGTTTGTTTTAAATACAACACATGCCAACATCTTTTCAAAGATAAAATTCTTGTTTAGAGGAAAGAAAATCAGATTGAATTTATCCAGGGAAAGACCCAATGGCTTGCACAAGTAAACTAATTCACATAATCAGCTAAGGTCTCCTGAATCAAGATAAAAAATATATCATAAGGCCAAAAGGGCTATAATTCTAATCTGAATCACTTACAAACAGTAGTAACATGGGGCAAACTCTCCATCTTATTTGGTTGCAATATGCCCAGACTTTTGACAAGAAATCATTGATTTGAAGTGTAAATGAATAACAGATGTAAAGAAAAAAAGAATGGTAACTTTTGATGTAGGTAACCAAAAACAAAACTGTCATACCTCTGAAAGTATTCTATGCAAATAGAGGCCACATTGTCATGTACAACACCCATTGACTTGATTACTTCTTCTTTGGTTTCCTTGCTGCAAACAATATTGTAATTGTTCAAAAAATGTCCAGACACAGCAATTAAGGCATCTTTTGGCCAACGACTAAACCAATCCATTGTACAACCAGAAATTAGTCCCGGGAATTTTAAGGCTCTCGTACGAAATTTTTCTCCAACCTAAAAATGAACATAAATAAAAGAATTTCTAACAAGAAAAGAAAAATTTAGTTCTCTCTTTTGAATAACATCTGAAGCTAAAATGAAATGGAAAAAAATAAATAACATCCTGTTACATAATCATGATGATCAAGCCAGCATTTTGGAGACATGTGAAAAACTTATGGAAAATTAAGATTAAGAACCCATTTCTATCATGGTACCCAAAAGCTTTACCATTCATATATAAGGCATTTCATAGAATTTTAATGGTAATAAAACTAGGATTACAAATGGGACAAATTCTCACAACAAGAAACTGCTAAAGACAATATGGTCGGATTGCAAAGTAAAATCTAATCAGTAAATTAGACGCAAGTATAATGCCCATATGTTTGAAACTCTACCACTAAAATTTCTAATTGAAATATATTGTATTTCCATTATTCTTTGAAAAATATGAAATGTATGAAGGGATATGGAAAATCAGCAAAACATGGATTTAATTCTTGTTTGAATATTTCAACATTAGACAACAATAAAACAAGAGTTTCCTAAACGGTACATAATACGCCCGTCATGAATAAATTGTGAAAGGCTTTCTCTATGATTGCAATGTTAGTATAGGTTAAATTTTTTTTTACAAGTGCTAGTTTGCTACAGTGACCTTGACTTCCTTATGATACCAATCACATATATTTGATCCTGACACATTCAAGCTAGTCACGAAGGGAAACTTTAACCAAAATATTGATCCCCCCCAAAAAAAAAAACAACAACATTTTAATTGCACTTCCCATTGGTAACCTACAGGCCAAGTTTGAAGTCTGTATCTCTATCCATTACCCAGTACTTGCTTCAACCTGAAACTTTAACCAAAATGTTGATCCCCATTCCAATTACTACATTGATCCATCCCCAAAATTCAAACCTACATAATTCAATTGGACTTGCCACAGGAAAGCTAGAGGCCAAGTTTGAAGTCTGTACCTCGATCCATTACCAAGAACTTGCTTCAACTTGAAACTTTCACCAAAATGTTGATCCCTGCCCCAATTACTACTTTGATCCACCATCAAAATTCAAACCCACATAATTCAATTGCACTTGCCACAGGAACCGACATAATTCAAATGCACTTGCCACAGGTAACCTACAGGCCAAATATGAAATCTGCATCTCTATCAATTGCTGAGAATTTGCTTCAACCAAATTGCTGACAGAGAGACGGACAGATATCGTCAATTTCAGACCAGACTTGCTCTGCAATCCGACCAATTACTGGGATAAAAAATCATTCCCATAGATATTTTTAAAGAATATTTTTACATAAGATTTTATTATAATGCAATTATATTAGACATTTGATGAGTCAAAGGGAGATATTTGCTAATGCTGTTCCTCACCAAAACAAAAATACTTCCATCAATTGATCTATTGCTTGACACAGTTCCATTTGGCAAACTTTTCCATTATGACGTCACAAAGAAATGACCCGTCAAACACTTGTGATTATGATATCACAATCGATTGATGCCAAAAAAAGCATATGGATAGCCATGTGCGAGATACTTGGCGATAGGTCAATTTGAACTTGGTAAGAGAAACTGTCTGCTTACTGGTGAAAAACAAAGAACTGTATGTAAATTGTTTCGTGCTCTCGAGATGAAGTAGTCGTACAAGTTTTCTTGAGTTGGTGGTCGTCTTGGATATTCTTTTTTCATTACAGGAATCAACTCTTGGGTGATTTCATCAAGTTCATCTCTTGCAAATAAATTTGACACCTGTGCAGCAGAAAACATCCCAAATGTATTACATGATTAATTTCAAGAATAAGAGATCCATCAACCACATCACTTACCTGATCTGTGTTGGCATCTTACAAACATATGGTTTCAGGATGGGAATTTCAATTTTCAAATTATGATAACACTCCTTGGAAGTGGATTTTATTGAAATTATCTTGACAAATAAAAAATCAAGATGCCAGAGTGGGCCTAAATAACTCATCTGAGTACCTGATCAACAAATGTAAAAACAAGACCAAGAAATAATGTAGGTTAAAATAAAGAAGAAATATGAGAACATATCATACTGGGTTTGTTGAGGAACATTAGATCTAAAGAAGAAATATGCCAAAGGATTAGTCCCTCTGTGAGCTATGTTGCACAACCCCTGGTTGAAAAACAGCAACACTTGTAGGGACCATCAGTGCTGTTTTCATCAATGCGCCAACATGAGTGTTTAGAATGACCAAATGATTGCAATAGCAGACCTACATGGAAGGGAATGATTTCACTGCGGCAACAGGATCAGGGTTCATACAGCTTGTAAGAAATGAAATTTAAGCACTTTTCAAGCACTTTTCTAGCAATTTTTCAAGCACTTTTTGCACATTAATCACTGGAATACGGTCAATAATGTACAGTATAGACATTGTATAGTTTCTATTTTCCACTAGAGTGCAGTGTTACATTACACTGTGTAACACTCAAAGTACACTAGACAATCCCAACACTAGTTGTACACACAAAGGCGATTACTCATCGTGTAGCCTAGTGGCTTCCAATAGACCATGCACCGGTAATTTTCTAATGAGATGACCTTGAACACAGTCACTGGAAGCATGCGCATTGCGCCAACGCAGAGTCATCGTGACGCTTGATTGATAGTACTAACACGGGATATAAACAAAGCTTCTCTATCATCATGACATTTATGGTATGTTTATTAAGTGATAAAAACCGATTCCATTTGTAACATTACATTGTACTATTTTACAAGAGTTGGACGTTTTAAATGAATTCGAGCACTGTTAAAAAAATCAAGCACATTTTAATAGAAATTCAAGCACTTTTCAAGGACTTTTTTTATTTTTTGTAAATTCAAGCACTTTTCAAGGACTATGTGAAAATTCAAGCACTTTGCATAGTCTGTGCGAACCCTGAGGATTGTTTACAAATGCCAAAAGGTTTACTTAGCCCCTTTGGCCTAGTGATCTAAACAAAAAACAGAAAAAAACATATAGCTTACTAATTTTGATTTTCTCAACAGTTCATATTCAAATTTTGATTTCATTGCAGTCATATTGAATATCACATATAAATAAAACTTCATAAAAAATCAATTTTAAAGTATGAAGATCAACATTCATCCCATGTGATACAAACCTCTCCTGAGCTAAGAACATTGTTCAGATATTCTAGGAAAGCTTCATCTTTGATTTCATTGTCAGTGAAAATAAATGTAATTCCTTTGCCTTCACAACCAGCAACTCTGTACAGGAATTTCAGGTCATCCATCAAGTTGCTAACATTGTATGTTCTATAAAATGGGAAAAATAAGCTATCTACATAGTAGTGTGACTAATAAATGCCCTCCTCATCAGAAAATTTACACAAATTACTCTAGTCTTAAAACAAGTTTTCCAACAATCAACCTCAAAGTCTAAGAGAACAATAACTATTTTAAACATCATAGGCATCAAAAGAATTCATTTGATGCAAAGCAAATCCCTTTCTAAGATACTGGTTCAAGTCTTAACCAGAATAGCCCTAGTTATATTGTATAAAACTATTATGATCTTAGATATAATATGTAATGACACATGCATACAAAGTTTTAATGTCTGGGAGCTAATCTTACCAAATGTGGATGTAAAGTAGTTTAAAGGCCCATGACTGCTTAAATTGATCAGCATGAAGAATCGTAAAAAGTTCTCTGATTCACACATTATACATTCATTTTAAAGACATACTAATCAAAACTAGTGCACACATTCAATGCAATTAGTCAGAAAATGGTAAAAACAACATGTTACAAACATCCCTAATTAACGATCAGTTGTGTACCATTTACTGCTGTTACATCAAAACGGAAAATATGTAAAACATGAATGTACGTCAAATTGTGGCAAGTATTTCACTGAAAAATGCAATTATTCATTTTTCGAAATAAAAGTATTGTATTCCTATACATACACTCTTTCAACTTTCAAGTTAAAAAGATAAAAACAAAATAAAGTATTTGTATTCTCCGATCAGTTTGACCCCACCACTGAACAGACGTGTTAGCCTTGACAGATTGAGGTTTCTACCGGAGAAATACGAAGAAGGGTGGCAAATTATCAATTTGTTTTCAGCTTCATTTCCTTCCTCAAAGCATTTCAACACTCTGTTTCTATTCTTAAATGCACAGATCAATTTCTTTATCAATTTTATCTCTCTTCTTTTTCTGTCCTATGTAATTTGATTAATAGCTACCTGTATGGCAATGTGTTTACTTTTTTGTGGAATATTGGTAAACATGGATCCACCTCAATATGTACCCATCTCAACTCGTATCCTCTTTGGCTAAGTCATGCCTACGCTTGACTGACTCCTAACCAGAACAATTGGAAGAGTCCTACCCATCATTTTACTGACTTGTACACAATAACGCATGAATTATGGTTACATGGATGACTTTGATAGTCCTCAAGCACATAGAAAAATATAGTAGGAATCATGAATACCCATTATGCTTTTTCATTTTTTCCATTGTGTCGGAATAGTTAGTGTTCATATCATGTGACCTCAACAGAATGTCGGGCTAGATCTCTCCCAGTATTGTAATATTTACAGTGAAAACAATCAAAGGTATCTTGTCTCAGTTCTTTACCTTGGATTTAATTATTGACAGATGTTGGAATTCTTTCTTGTAATTAACAACTACAAGTGTCGTCACTTTCATGTAGGATGCTTTTCATGTCTGGAATTTAGCATTGCATGGTATCTAGAACCCAGGTCATATATATAAGATAAAATGTTTAACTGGAAATGGTGCTGCCCATACCATTGTGACAAACATACCATTAAGACAAACCATAACAGAAAGGAACAACTCCAAAAAGGTCTATTGGCCTTTATCATACAGGTAGGAAAAATGACCCGTTTTCCAGATATTTTTTTTTAGGAATATAGAAAAGGCATGGAAATATTTTTCAGCATAGAAAAATGACCCAGGTATATTTTCTACGACAGAAAAATAACCAAAGTATATTTTTACAACAGAAAAAAAAAAAGTTCAATAGTTAACAATGACCATGTCATTGAAGTTACTCATGTTTTATAGGACGTAATTATAGCTATATACATGGAAACTGTGTAGTGTTTGCAAGCAGTGCAATTTCATTTGAAAATTACGTTTTGGTAGCATAAGAAAAAGCTTGTCAGATTTTGCTATACGAAATTTAAGCGATCATGTCAAGATAGACGGTTTTTTATGTCATAGGCATATAACATAGCAATGTAATGATTGAAGTAATTATTATTCAAAGACTACTTCCAATATCCCCCATAATAAGACAGTGTAATGATTTAAGTAATTATTATTCTAAGACTACTTCCAATATCCCTATTAAATAGTTTACCGCACACAATGTCAATCTTACTAATAGTTTGTTCCTTAAAGGTTCCTCTAAAACAACTACATTTGTATACGACAATTTTCTGTCCTGTCATATATACAACTGAAAAATTGTGATTCCTGAATTTGCCATGAACTGTAAAAAGGAGCCCATCATCGTTAAACCACAGTTTGTAAACACTTTGCTCTATCCTACCCATGTTTTATCTGTCCGAAATCATTTGTGCATATCTTTATTATTCATTAAGTTTCAGCCAATGTAAGTAAATTGTGCTTGCATTCATCAACTAATCAGATCGGGGCTTTTAAACAATTTCAGATTTAAATTAGATCAACGGACTATGCGACAACTTCCACTGCTGATCACAACTACTGTGATCAGATAAATTGAACACACTAACTTCTTTATAAATATTCATTTGCTATGAGTGATTTCAGGTACAATCAACCATGGTTAGGCAAGTGCATAGGGATTCCGGACGATGAGGGTGTCCATCTATATAAATATCTATGCACACTTTGGGGTTCTAAATTTCTTTGTGGGTACAAGATGACCATAACCCAATTGTTGAACTTTTTCATCTGAGGTCGCCTTGAATATTACGCAACTCCGTCTGTATTTACTGTCGTTATGAATAAAATTCAATTTTTAATATTCAAACTCAAATTACTAGAAAACAGAGAATCACTTAGAAGCATAATTATGGGCAGATAATTCCTTTATATAACCATTTTGCAAAGCATATTATCATTTAAAACAAAATAAACAACCTTGCTGAGCATAAAAAGCAAGTCATCTGCCTTTAAAACTTTCAATAGTCTGTATATGGGTAGAGGTCAAAACACATATCAAGTTTATCAATTAATGCATGATGATACCTATGGACCTTTTGATTGATATTCTAATCAAAACATTACATAAAAAGTTGTCAATGCTTTGAATTAAGGGTTATATGGGCTAATAGGGCTTGTTAATGTATTAATCATCTGCCAACCAAATTCTAAAGAGTTTTATTCTATTAAATTTGAAATGAGCTATTAATTGGTACACAAATTTACCGTGATAATGTTATCTGGAATATTCTGTATCCAGCAATAAATGAAGCCAGGCGAGTTAGTGACTGTTTCCCTGAACCACCAACTCCTACCAGTAGTGCATTACCTCTTGGAGTACGTATAATTCTGGATATCTAAAAACGTGATAATACTATTCTTGAACAAAATGTATAGGTTATGCCACATGTTTTGAACATTACTTGACACACAAGAAACATGAAAATTTCATAAACATTAAAAGAACATAAACAAACAAACGAACTTGATTACTATGTAATATGACTTTCTATACAATATACAAAGTTATTTAGGTGACATAGGAAAAGACTAGAACCAGTGGAAGCCATTCTAATAAATCAGGGACTTATTTATACGGATAAGTAAATAGAACTACTTTTTATAAACATTTCATCCACCTATATTCAAAACAACTTCTATGGCTATGTACAAGGCAAGACAAATTGCCATCTTGTACCAATGTAAAGTGCTTTGACCACATTCAAAGTAATCTATTCTGGACATATACTTGCCTTGATCAAATGTACCATTGCATCTTTGAAAAATACCAAGTCCATATGGCCACCTCGTACCAATTCATTATACTGTACCATGTAGGCACACAGTTTTTCATTCAATACGTCATAATCTGGTACCTGTGAATAATATATTATATGTATGGTACAAGAACAATCAACAACTAAAATAGTGATTCAAAAATAATTTTATGTGTAAATCAGCTATGACTCAATAACAAGATAGAATAACTTTATGTGCAAGAGTAAAACAGAGACCAAAAATTAAATATTCTCAAGACAGAATCTATAATTACCAAGCAACTTCAATTGAAGTTACATGAAATTTTAAA
Source organism: Atrina japonica (assembly GCA_030159075.1). NCBI lineage: Eukaryota > Metazoa > Mollusca > Bivalvia > Pterioida > Pinnidae > Atrina > Atrina japonica. The sequence goes on along the minus strand of BROG01001005.1, from coordinate 635 downwards.
TGTTGCATTCTTATAGCAGTCTTGACTATAGTTGCATTTAATACCCATTTAGCATACATGATTTCAAAGGAACAAAACAAGGTAGCAACCAAAGAGGCTAATTCAACTTGTCGCAAAAAGTTTTGAAATCTGAGTTTTATTTTCCTGATCAGGTTGACAAGTTAGTCTTTCAGTTTCTTATAGGATGTATACATGATCCTTATGTACCTGAAAACTTATAGAATTGTATAACAAATATAAAACTTTAAATATACAAATGTACACACATCCTACTTTGTATGCAATTATATTTACATCGCTCATTTGCTAAATGTATAGGACAAAGAGATTCATTCTTCTACAGGAAAGCAATTTTACCACTTCATATATTTTTGGCGCATCAAGAACAGCATCATCTGCTTCTTCTCCAGTAGGCTCAGGTGGATCTCGAAGAAAATCAACAAAGTATGGTTCTGCATGACACTGGATTCCAAGACTTTCATCTATATGTTCCTGTATGACCTTGTTTAAACACTTATCAAACCATACTTTGTCATCAGCATTTGTGAATCTAAATAACAAAACCAGTTGAGCACATTAACTCTAATAATAATTCAGGGAAATCTTTTTTCACATATTATGACTCACTTTATTTC